>WWET01002294.1:57321-71358 GCA_011038615.1 Limnodynastes dumerilii
TATATAATGTTAATATTTCAAAAGGTATTATCAACAGTAAATATACGATAGTCCTAACAAAGCATGCTATGAACTCTGAAAATAGATTGTAATTTGGCTAAACATTTTGCTAGGCAACAAATGGATTTTGTTTCTTAAAAGATCAGCTTTTTCTGTTTTCAGTGATTTGCAAATACAAATTTTTTTATACACAGACAACAAAATATCATCTTAAGCTTCTTCATATATCTAAAAATACTGTATTTTTAGCTGATGGTAACACATGTATATTTATATTAAACTGTTGATAACAGGGGTGTTAGTCTCTTACATATTCTACTTCTGGGATTTAAAGTTAACTGTGTCATATATATATAAGATAAAAACAGCTCAGGAAGAGCAATAGACAATATTCCAGGCAGGCAGTGATGGAGAGGCAACGATTGAATCATCTGGCTCATTCCTTTATAATGGTAACTATGGATATTACCAGTTTATACATGGATATTAGTCATTAAGCGGGTATGGATGCCATACGTGGCCTCATCGCTGTCTCCCCCTATTACAATGGACCTTCAACAGATTTTTTTATGTTTTTGTTGAAGTTGTTGAAAAATTATTTTTTTATTTCAGTTTATTTATTATTTACAGTTACAGGGGACAGCGATGGGGTCAAATATGGCACCCGCCTACGCAAATCTTTATATGTCTGATTACGAAAGTAAGTACATCCTCAATGATCCCATTTTTTCCAGATATATTGCTTTTTTTGTACGTTTTATAGATGATGTTTTTTTGTTGTGGTCAGGATCAGTTGGTGATTTACTTAAATTTGTGGATAAATTGAATAACTTGGAGAGTCTCATCAGATTTACGATTGAGTATAGTACTACAAATATTAGTTTCTTGGATGTATTGGTAACTCGTTCCAGTGACTGTTTCTCTACACAGATTTTTAGAAAGCCTACAGATAAAAACACCCTACTCAGAGCGGACAGCTTCCACCCAAACCCTCTGAAGAGTGGTTTACCATTTGCTCAGATGGTGAGGGTGGTACGCTTGACCTCTGATAGTAATACTCTGAAGGAAGCCCTGGTCGAAATGGGAGCTCGTTTTTTAGATAGAGGTTATGCTAAAAGAGAGGTAGACATCGCCATGGAGAGATGTCTCTATTTAAACAGGAAACAGTTACTGGAACCTAAGAGTACCAGTGGTAAAATCGTATGATTTTCAAGACTACGTATTCCACCATGTCGGGTGAATTGAAGAGGGCGATACATCGCCATTGGCATATCTTATCTTCAGATAGCAAACTTAATAAAGTTGTTGGGGGTCCTCCGATGTTGTTGTTGATTCACTTGTTAAACGAGACATATTGCCAGTTAGGAATAAAAGCTGGCTAACAACCAAACCAGGAGTTTTTAAATGCACTGGTTGTGTTAATTGTCAATACTTGATCACAGGCAATAGTTTTCAACATCCTACTAAAGACTTGAACTTTAAGATTAAGTTTAGACTCACTTGTGAAACAAGATATGTTATGTATCTGATTGTGCGCCCATGCAGTAAATTGTATATAGGAAAAACCTCCCGTATGCTAAAGGAAAGGGTGGCAGTACATAGGTCGTCAATCAAGAAGGCGTTTCAACAACTTGAGAGAAATACTTCCCCAGTGGCTAGACATTTTGTTGAGTTTGGACATAAAATAAATGATCTACGTGTCATGCCGATAGCACACATACCTCCCCTACGTAGAGGAGGAAATAGGGATTTATTATTATTGAGGAAAGAAGCTAAATTAATCTATCTCTTTGACTCTTTAGCCCCTATGGGATTGAACGAGGAATTGTGCTTGTCTTGTTATCTTTGATGCCACTCTTTGCTTTACTCCGGGTTAATGTCTCAATATTATTTTCTAGTCTAGTTAATGATAATGAGTTATTATACTCTTAATATTTCCAACTGTATGATCAATCATTTGGTTTACATTACTTTTGCTGGGTACACATGGTGTTATATCAGCATCTCTAATTATATGAGGCCTTTTTCCTATGTATATATTGAGATACACTTGACATGTGATATTGAATTGATTGTATTGTATTGACTCCTAGGTTGGTGCTTAATCCTCTAAAAACGCTGCCTTTGCTGATTATGTGAATATGCTTCTGTTTTATAATCCCCTATATACATGTTATATTTTGTCATTAGACCGAGGTGACACTCCTTCTGGATTTGTTATGATACGTGCAGTACTCTGATGGGTTCCGGCACCTGGCATCTGGTTCCCATGGTTACGTCCGGGCGCGCAATGGTTGCGCGATTGCTTGGGCGTCATCAGCGCTGGACGGGCATGTGGGATGCAGTATGCCTGTGATGCGGACGGGTTGGGAGGCGGTACGCATCGTGATGAGTATTTGATGCTAAGTGGCCCTATTGCATTCAAGACTGATTATTTAATAGCAGTTTGCCTCTCCATCACTGCCTGCCTGGAATATTGTCTATTTTATACTGTTTTTATCTTGTTCACCGTATTGTTGGATTTTTTTTGCACGTTTGGGATGTATTTTCCTCTTTGCTACAAATAATAAATTACTACTTTTTTGATACTACAATTTTGGAGTGCTGACTGAGTCTATTTATAGACCTATTGTGACCTATTGAATTCTTATGGTCGTGCACCCCTTTTTTCAAGTAAAAATAAATGAATATGAGAGTGCGTCTTATGGTCTGAGACCAGATATTATATATATATACCCAGAATGGGGTGAGGTTGCTCAAATCAATTTATAAGATAATAGGAAGCAGATGCTGTCAGGTAAGCGGAGTTTACACAAATACAAAAAGACACCCCAGCACTCTTGCAATTACCCAGCAACTAATTATGAGCAAACTATCTGTGCGGGTTAGGGTGAGGGTTAGTGTTAATGTTACAGTCAGGCTGTAGGGGAGGGAGGTTAAGGTCAAGCTGTCAGGAAAGGAGGGATAGGGTTAGGGTAGTGAGAGGGGAGGGTTAGGGTTAGAATTAGGGAAGGGACCATTTTTTCTTAAAATTAAGCACAACGGAGCTTTCGGTGCTCCGTGGATCGATTGCAGCAATTGAAATCCAAGCCAGTTCGCAACTGGCTGGTAGGAATCAGATTTTTCTAAAATCTGATTTTCTATGCGTGGACCTACACCCCGTGAGACAGGGCGGGGGGATGCATTTAAATGGGCATTTGAGGGCGCGGTTAGATAGATATGCACGCTCATACCGTTGATGTACGCCCGTATATACACACTTAGACATAAGGGTGCCCTATGGCACTCGTAAGTCCACAAAAACCCGTCTGTTTGAAGGGAGTGTCATGGGTGTTGCCTTGTTATGTGCGTGAGTATAATTGCAAACTTTTATAAAGCGGATATCTGATATGGCCCATAGACACACACAAACACACACAAGGAAATGCATATTTTTATTTATCCTTTTTTCCCACTAAATAAATTGATAACATCAGCTAAAATGTAAATGTAAATTGTAATTAGTATTTTTGCACCTATGGTATTATTAACAACAATAACATAAATTTTATTAAAGGTAATTAATCACCACATTATGGTATTGATATAGGAACTAAAGTGGGGTAATTCAATACTTATATAATTAATTAGAAAGATCACATATATTAATTAGTTTTCTCTTTTTAACAGTCATACCAAAAAAATATTCTAAATATCACTTGTAGCTTTTAAATTACCGTATATACTCGAGTATAAGCCGAGTTTTTCAGCACAAAAAATGTGCTGAAAAAGCCCCACTCGGCTTATACTCGAGAGGGAACACTTGCATAAGGGGTAGTGATAATTACCTAAATATTAAAGCTTACAAGGTTGCAGATTGGAACACTTGCATAAGGGGTAGTGATAATTACCTAAATATTAAAGCTTACAAGGTTGCAGATTGGAACACTTGCATAAGGGGTAGTGATAATTACCTAAATATTAAAGCTTACAAGGTTGCAGATTGGAACACTTGCATAAGGGGTAGTGATAATTACCTAAATATTAAAGCTTACAAGGTTGCAGATTGGAACACTTGCATAAGGGGTAGTGATAATTACCTAAATATTAAAGCTTACAAGGTTGCAGATTGGAACACTTGCATAAGGGGTAGTGATAATTACCTAAATATTAAAGCTTACAAGGTTGCAGATTGGAACACTTGCATAAGGGGTAGTGATAATTACCTAAATATTAAAGCTTACAAGGTTGCAGATTGGAACACTTGCATAAGGGGTAGTGATAATTACCTAAATATTAAAGCTTACAAGGTTGCAGATTGGAACACTTGCATAAGGGGTAGTGATAATTACCTAAATATTAAAGCTTACAAGGTTGCAGATTGGAACACTTGCATAAGGGGTAGTGATAATTACCTAAATATTAAAGCTTACAAGGTTGCAGATTGGAACACTTGCATAAGGGGTAGTGATAATTACCTAAATATTAAAGCTTACAAGGTTGCAGATTGGAACACTTGCATAAGGGGTAGTGATAATTACCTAAATATTAAAGCTTACAAGGTTGCAGATTGGAACACTTGCATAAGGGGTAGTGATAATTACCTAAATATTAAAGCTTACAAGGTTGCAGATTGGAACACTTGCATAAGGGGTAGTGATAATTACCTAAATATTAAAGCTTACAAGGTTGCAGATTGGAACACTTGCATAAGGGGTAGTGATAATTACCTAAATATTAAAGCTTACAAGGTTGCAGATTGGAACACTTGCATAAGGGGTAGTGATAATTACCTAAATATTAAAGCTTACAAGGTTGCAGATTGGAACACTTGCATAAGGGGTAGTGATAATTACCTAAATATTAAAGCTTACAAGGTTGCAGATTGGAACACTTGCATAAGGGGTAGTGATAATTACCTAAATATTAAAGCTTACAAGGTTGCAGATTGGAACACTTGCATAAGGGGTAGTGATAATTACCTAAATATTAAAGCTTACAAGGTTGCAGATTGGAACACTTGCATAAGGGGTAGTGATAATTACCTAAATATTAAAGCTTACAAGGTTGCAGATTGGAACACTTGCATAAGGGGTAGTGATAATTACCTAAATATTAAAGCTTACAAGGTTGCAGATTGGAACACTTGCATAAGGGGTAGTGATAATTACCTAAATATTAAAGCTTACAAGGTTGCAGATTGGAACACTTGCATAAGGGGTAGTGATAATTACCTAAATATTAAAGCTTACAAGGTTGCAGATTGGAACACTTGCATAAGGGGTAGTGATAATTACCTAAATATTAAAGCTTACAAGGTTGCAGATTGGAACACTTGCATAAGGGGTAGTGATAATTACCTAAATATTAAAGCTTACAAGGTTGCAGATTGGAACACTTGCATAAGGGGTAGTGATAATTACCTAAATATTAAAGCTTACAAGGTTGCAGATTGGAACACTTGCATAAGGGGTAGTGATAATTACCTAAATATTAAAGCTTACAAGGTTGCAGATTGGAACACTTGCATAAGGGGTAGTGATAATTACCTAAATATTAAAGCTTACAAGGTTGCAGATTGGAACACTTGCATAAGGGGTAGTGATAATTACCTAAATATTAAAGCTTACAAGGTTGCAGATTGGAACACTTGCATAAGGGGTAGTGATAATTACCTAAATATTAAAGCTTACAAGGTTGCAGATTGGAACACTTGCATAAGGGGTAGTGATAATTACCTAAATATTAAAGCTTACAAGGTTGCAGATTGGAACACTTGCATAAGGGGTAGTGATAATTACCTAAATATTAAAGCTTACAAGGTTGCAGATTGGAACACTTGCATAAGGGGTAGTGATAATTACCTAAATATTAAAGCTTACAAGGTTGCAGATTGGAACACTTGCATAAGGGGTAGTGATAATTACCTAAATATTAAAGCTTACAAGGTTGCAGATTGGAACACTTGCATAAGGGGTAGTGATAATTACCTAAATATTAAAGCTTACAAGGTTGCAGATTGGAACACTTGCATAAGGGGTAGTGATAATTACCTAAATATTAAAGCTTACAAGGTTGCAGATTGGAACACTTGCATAAGGGGTAGTGATAATTACCTAAATATTAAAGCTTACAAGGTTGCAGATTGGAACACTTGCATAAGGGGTAGTGATAATTACCTAAATATTAAAGCTTACAAGGTTGCAGATTGGAACACTTGCATAAGGGGTAGTGATAATTACCTAAATATTAAAGCTTACAAGGTTGCAGATTGGAACACTTGCATAAGGGGTAGTGATAATTACCTAAATATTAAAGCTTACAAGGTTGCAGATTGGAACACTTGCATAAGGGGTAGTGATAATTACCTAAATATTAAAGCTTACAAGGTTGCAGATTGGAACACTTGCATAAGGGGTAGTGATAATTACCTAAATATTAAAGCTTACAAGGTTGCAGATTGGAACACTTGCATAAGGGGTAGTGATAATTACCTAAATATTAAAGCTTACAAGGTTGCAGATTGGAACACTTGCATAAGGGGTAGTGATAATTACCTAAATATTAAAGCTTACAAGGTTGCAGATTGGAACACTTGCATAAGGGGTAGTGATAATTACCTAAATATTAAAGCTTACAAGGTTGCAGATTGGAACACTTGCATAAGGGGTAGTGATAATTACCTAAATATTAAAGCTTACAAGGTTGCAGATTGGAACACTTGCATAAGGGGTAGTGATAATTACCTAAATATTAAAGCTTACAAGGTTGCAGATTGGAACACTTGCATAAGGGGTAGTGATAATTACCTAAATATTAAAGCTTACAAGGTTGCAGATTGGAACACTTGCATAAGGGGTAGTGATAATTACCTAAATATTAAAGCTTACAAGGTTGCAGATTGGAACACTTGCATAAGGGGTAGTGATAATTACCTAAATATTAAAGCTTACAAGGTTGCAGATTGGAACACTTGCATAAGGGGTAGTGATAATTACCTAAATATTAAAGCTTACAAGGTTGCAGATTGGAACACTTGCATAAGGGGTAGTGATAATTACCTAAATATTAAAGCTTACAAGGTTGCAGATTGGAACACTTGCATAAGGGGTAGTGATAATTACCTAAATATTAAAGCTTACAAGGTTGCAGATTGGAACACTTGCATAAGGGGTAGTGATAATTACCTAAATATTAAAGCTTACAAGGTTGCAGATTGGAACACTTGCATAAGGGGTAGTGATAATTACCTAAATATTAAAGCTTACAAGGTTGCAGATTGGAACACTTGCATAAGGGGTAGTGATAATTACCTAAATATTAAAGCTTACAAGGTTGCAGATTGGAACACTTGCATAAGGGGTAGTGATAATTACCTAAATATTAAAGCTTACAAGGTTGCAGATTGGAACACTTGCATAAGGGGTAGTGATAATTACCTAAATATTAAAGCTTACAAGGTTGCAGATTGGAACACTTGCATAAGGGGTAGTGATAATTACCTAAATATTAAAGCTTACAAGGTTGCAGATTGGAACACTTGCATAAGGGGTAGTGATAATTACCTAAATATTAAAGCTTACAAGGTTGCAGATTGGAACACTTGCATAAGGGGTAGTGATAATTACCTAAATATTAAAGCTTACAAGGTTGCAGATTGGAACACTTGCATAAGGGGTAGTGATAATTACCTAAATATTAAAGCTTACAAGGTTGCAGATTGGAACACTTGCATAAGGGGTAGTGATAATTACCTAAATATTAAAGCTTACAAGGTTGCAGATTGGAACACTTGCATAAGGGGTAGTGATAATTACCTAAATATTAAAGCTTACAAGGTTGCAGATTGGAACACTTGCATAAGGGGTAGTGATAATTACCTAAATATTAAAGCTTACAAGGTTGCAGATTGGAACACTTGCATAAGGGGTAGTGATAATTACCTAAATATTAAAGCTTACAAGGTTGCAGATTGGAACACTTGCATAAGGGGTAGTGATAATTACCTAAATATTAAAGCTTACAAGGTTGCAGATTGGAACACTTGCATAAGGGGTAGTGATAATTACCTAAATATTAAAGCTTACAAGGTTGCAGATTGGAACACTTGCATAAGGGGTAGTGATAATTACCTAAATATTAAAGCTTACAAGGTTGCAGATTGGAACACTTGCATAAGGGGTAGTGATAATTACCTAAATATTAAAGCTTACAAGGTTGCAGATTGGAACACTTGCATAAGGGGTAGTGATAATTACCTAAATATTAAAGCTTACAAGGTTGCAGATTGGAACACTTGCATAAGGGGTAGTGATAATTACCTAAATATTAAAGCTTACAAGGTTGCAGATTGGAACACTTGCATAAGGGGTAGTGATAATTACCTAAATATTAAAGCTTACAAGGTTGCAGATTGGAACACTTGCATAAGGGGTAGTGATAATTACCTAAATATTAAAGCTTACAAGGTTGCAGATTGGAACACTTGCATAAGGGGTAGTGATAATTACCTAAATATTAAAGCTTACAAGGTTGCAGATTGGAACACTTGCATAAGGGGTAGTGATAATTACCTAAATATTAAAGCTTACAAGGTTGCAGATTGGAACACTTGCATAAGGGGTAGTGATAATTACCTAAATATTAAAGCTTACAAGGTTGCAGATTGGAACACTTGCATAAGGGGTAGTGATAATTACCTAAATATTAAAGCTTACAAGGTTGCAGATTGGAACACTTGCATAAGGGGTAGTGATAATTACCTAAATATTAAAGCTTACAAGGTTGCAGATTGGAACACTTGCATAAGGGGTAGTGATAATTACCTAAATATTAAAGCTTACAAGGTTGCAGATTGGAACACTTGCATAAGGGGTAGTGATAATTACCTAAATATTAAAGCTTACAAGGTTGCAGATTGGAACACTTGCATAAGGGGTAGTGATAATTACCTAAATATTAAAGCTTACAAGGTTGCAGATTGGAACACTTGCATAAGGGGTAGTGATAATTACCTAAATATTAAAGCTTACAAGGTTGCAGATTGGAACACTTGCATAAGGGGTAGTGATAATTACCTAAATATTAAAGCTTACAAGGTTGCAGATTGGAACACTTGCATAAGGGGTAGTGATAATTACCTAAATATTAAAGCTTACAAGGTTGCAGATTGGAACACTTGCATAAGGGGTAGTGATAATTACCTAAATATTAAAGCTTACAAGGTTGCAGATTGGAACACTTGCATAAGGGGTAGTGATAATTACCTAAATATTAAAGCTTACAAGGTTGCAGATTGGAACACTTGCATAAGGGGTAGTGATAATTACCTAAATATTAAAGCTTACAAGGTTGCAGATTGGAACACTTGCATAAGGGGTAGTGATAATTACCTAAATATTAAAGCTTACAAGGTTGCAGATTGGAACACTTGCATAAGGGGTAGTGATAATTACCTAAATATTAAAGCTTACAAGGTTGCAGATTGGAACACTTGCATAAGGGGTAGTGATAATTACCTAAATATTAAAGCTTACAAGGTTGCAGATTGGAACACTTGCATAAGGGGTAGTGATAATTACCTAAATATTAAAGCTTACAAGGTTGCAGATTGGAACACTTGCATAAGGGGTAGTGATAATTACCTAAATATTAAAGCTTACAAGGTTGCAGATTGGAACACTTGCATAAGGGGTAGTGATAATTACCTAAATATTAAAGCTTACAAGGTTGCAGATTGGAACACTTGCATAAGGGGTAGTGATAATTACCTAAATATTAAAGCTTACAAGGTTGCAGATTGGAACACTTGCATAAGGGGTAGTGATAATTACCTAAATATTAAAGCTTACAAGGTTGCAGATTGGAACACTTGCATAAAGGGTAGTGATAATTACCTGTGGATGAGAAGAGGACAAGTGGATGATGTAAGTTCACAATAACTCCTTTAGAAATACTTTAGATGTAACTCTGTTGTAACTCTGATATTACCCTCCACTTAAAATTAATCCACTTTAAATTTAAATTTAATTTAAATTTAAATTTAGACACTAAAGCAGCCAAACGGCCTAGCAGCCTACACAAGTCTAATATATAGTAATAAAAGTAAAGAATAGACAAACAGAATAGTTTCAATATAATATTTTGTGTGCGTGTGCACTGCCAGAGAAACACCCAACTTCCGCAAGAAGATTGCGGAAGTCGGGTGTCGGATTATAGTCTGAATCCAGCCCTATTTTATTGTTAGGAACCCTGCAGTTTGCTTTAGCAGTTGTGAACCCCTGCTGATATCATCACATTTGTTGTTCACCTTCACATAACCCTCTCTTTTGTTAAATCAGTTTTTACAGTTTTTATTACCCTCTTTATTACCCTGTGGGGACAGGACATCCTGATAAACCACTAACTTTTAGTGATATTAGACTGTATTCACACATACATTTTAACGGCAGATCGCGTGCATATTTTTAGGAGAGGATTAACTGCGCATGCATAGTAACTTTTTCCACGCAAGTTACGTAGAATTTACGCACATAAGTACTTTAGGCATGGACTTGTGAATCGCACTTAGGGACATACGTACGGAAGGGCGTGGTACGGTTGAAGTTACGTGAAAGTGGGCGGGGAGAAGCATTTAAATGGGCATTTAAGGGCGCAGTAAAGTACACACATAAAGTTAAGGGTGTACTATAGAGGCGGAAGTCACCAAAAACCCGTCCGGCCAAGGGGAGAGTCATGGGTGTTGCTTTGCTACGCACGTGAGGAAAAACGCACAAATAGTAAATACGGATCTGTGAATCCGGTCCATTGGGAACATCCTGATCCAGGACATGGGAAGGGCACAGCTAGCAACACATGTGGCTTCAAAGAAGTCTGTATGGGACTCAAATAATGCTCCTTATTTTTTCTTTCTCTAGCACTCACAAACGTTTACCGTATTGGCAGCAAGTATACATACATATTTTCCCATTAGATATCTAGGACTGTATTCACACCTAAGAAGCTCTTGCTTCTTAGCTGCGTAGATTTAAAGGTATGTAAAGGTATGTAAATTGACTATGTGCGGTCTTTAAAGACCACAAGTAGTTTCTTAAGAAGGAAGAGGTGTACTACGGCATCCTCTGGGAGTGTTTAAGAAGAGTGGGTGGGGGTAAGAATGCAAAGGAGGCGGGGACGGCGAAGTAGTGAGAAGTCCGTACGTTCGTAAAATAAGGAGAGGGAGCTTTAAGATAGGTACGGGTATATGCACATCTGCACCTGCTTAAAGCTTTCTCAACTGGGAATATGGTCCCTACTGTTCCATTTACTGCTAATTGTTTTACTTTTTTGAACTTATGTTTGCCAGAGTATGGTCTTTTTAAATTAGTTGTTAATAAAATTGATGTTTCTACTTTTTATATCAGGAAAGCTGCTGTATAGTATGAACACAACGATTATTATAAACAAGCGCTGTATGCTTATTTTTATACATCTTGTAAGGGATAAGGCACATAACCCTCAATACGGCAGCTGTATCTAATTAATGAATTTAAATATAGTGCCCGTAAATCTTTTTTTCAAGCTTACCATCTGTCACATGAAAAATCTCCAACAACCTGCATGCGAGTCTCTCTACATAGCGGTGATCCCCATAATCTACATCACCTTTAGCGCTCTATTTACTTACCCAAATGAACGTAGCTCATCCAGGTTCGAATTAGCTCGTTGCGAGTCTGGGAGCTACATTCATATTATTTACAAAAACTTACCCTCAGCTGGCTGTCCCGTGGTGACGTTCAAGCTTTCTGCAGTCATCGCGGGCTTTCTTCGGCTGAATGCAGTCCCGTGGAAGGCCGTTGAAACCTGCACATGCTCAGTGGCTCTCTGCTGGTACTTTGTAAAAATGAAGCCCCGGCATGAGAAGCACTGTTTTTAAGTTTATTCTATTGGTTTTTTTTTATTTGTGTGTTTTTTTTATTGTTTTTTAATATTATTTTTAATATTATAAATATATATATATATTTATTTTTTTACACAAAACATCTATTTTCATATATTCCAGCGGTCTCCCCATATATATCCCCTTTATCCTCCCCTAATAACAGATATTGGGGGAGAAAAATGGGGTTATATGGGGAAACTGCTGGAATAGAAGCACTAATGCCAGTCTGATCTGGCGTTATATTAACTCAGAGCAGAGTGTAAAACTCCACTCTGAGGGTTAGTAAATAGGAGAAAGCACTGGCCCTACATTAGGAACAGCAGGCTGGCGAACACATATGAGTTTTTACTGCATCACCATGGAAGCTGTTTATTTCCATGGTGGTGGTGCATCATTTGTAAATAAGAAAAAGTTCATTTTTGGAGTAAAAACTTCATAACTCCAAAAACTCCAAAAAATAGAGCCCTTAGTTTCCTGTATCTTCATTGCTCTCATACGAATATCCATCTGCAACCATTCTTGTTCCATAGTATACTCTTACCTTTAAATAAAAAGAATACAGCGCTTTATCTATGTAATAAAAATATAGTAATAAGTGAAAAAATAAGAATTACTGTCAAACATTATAGTAAAGAAAAAAATGTATCCAGTTTTATATCTGAAGCTATATGGGCTTCAATAATCTATAGAGAACGGCACTAAGGTTGAGAATAAAATGCTTTTTATTATTCCTTTCTACCACACAATTGGTAAAAATATATGTAAAACATATACTAATACAATTTACAGTTAAAATAGACACCATAACAGGAGCTGGACTCCACTCTTAGTAGCTGGTACACTAAACCATGTAAGTACTAAGAACTTTGACTGGAGTTGTTTAGATGTAGTTGCAAACTTTAGAGGTTTTGTAAGAACTTTGAAACAATGTTTCACCCTGGGTGACCAACCCAAGGGTGGTAAAAACAAGGGTTCAGAAAGTCAGTGCAAATGATGTCATACAATATCTGAATATGTCGGTAGCTGTAAGCCGTGAGCAGCGGTGCTTTTTCACTCACATACACAGTCCAGTGCAATATAATGTTCAAAAGGTGGTTATAAAGCGTCCCGATCTTTGTACATACCGCTATTGACAGGAGCAGCTGGTCACCCTCGTTCTCCTCCGTTCGGCTTGGAACCTGGCTTAGGCTCCCACCGGTGCACAGGGGGATGGGGCTCGTATGGAAGCCGCTTCTACCGTTTCCTTTGGTTCCGGTCAGTGTATCAGGAATGCAAGTAGCATATAATCACCCAATGCCAGTTCCAATTTTTCAGTGTAGTTTTATGGCAAAGAATAGGGGGTTTAAAATCACCAATAGTGGGTACAGGTCCTCTGCTTGACGCGTTTCGTCCCTACTACTGGGGACTTTTTCAAAAGCAAGTGGTATGTGTCTGATGCGTCCTCCTTGTTTATAATCCTTCCACAGGTGTTCTAATTAGAAGCCAGTTAATTAAAGGTATATGTTTGCATTTCAATGTTTAAACTACGTAATTCCCTAGATCCTAAGTGCCGCTCTCCTACCTTATCAATTATAGCTCAGAATGAACCATTCAATCATTTTGTACAGGCATAAAAAATAAATATATAAATAAATGAATAAAAATAATGAATTACGAATATAAATAGATAACATATGTATACAAAAATAAGAAAATAAGAATACAATCAAAATAATTAGATCGATAGGTTACTCAATAAAAAAAATATATATATATAAATAAATAATTAAATGAATAATGAATTATAGTCTTAAGGGTAAATTTCATACAGCCCTCTCATTAATTGTGTACAAAGTATCTACCCTGACACTTTTTCACTTATCCCTGACCATCATGATTAACTTAAATATGTTTTTTCATTTTGCACACCATACCAACCTAAATATAATTTCAGTTATCAAATTAATACAACTTCAATGGTTTATTTTAGTTTCCTGTGTGTATAGACTTAGAAATAAGATAAGCATATGTGTTTATGTGCATTTGTGCACACAAGTGCACACAAAGTATTGATATTATCAGTAAGTGAGTACAGGTATACATGATGAACAAATATATATAGAAATAAGAAAATAAGATAAACACATGTATTTATGTAT
>WWET01002294.1:77247-114105 GCA_011038615.1 Limnodynastes dumerilii
CACATATACATACATACATACATACATACATACACACACATACATACATACATACATACATACATACATACATACATAGATAGATACACATATATATACATACATAGATAGATAGATAGATAGATAGATAGATAGATACACATATACATACACATACATAGATACACATATATATATATATATATATATATATACATAAATACATGTGTTTATCTTATTTTCTTATTTCTATATATATTTGTTCATCATGTATACCTGTACTCACTTACTGATAATATCAATACTTTGTGTGCACTTGTGTGCACAAATGCACATAAACACATATGCTTATCTTATTTCTAAGTCTATACACACAGGAAACTAAAATAAACCATTGAAGTTGTATTAATTTGATAACTGAAATTATATTTAGGTTGGTATGGTGTGCAAAATGAAAAAACATATTTAAATTAATCATGATGGTCAGGGATAAGTGAAAAAGTGTCAGGGTAGATACTTTGTACACAATTAATGAGAGGGCTGTATGAAATTTACCCTTAAGACTATAATTCATTATTCATTTAATTATTTATTTATATATATATATTTTTTTTATTGAGTAACCTATCGATCTAATTATTTTGATTGTATTCTTATTTTCTTATTTTTGTATACATATGTTATCTATTTATATTTGTAATTCATTATTTTTATTTATTTATTTATTTATTTATATATTTATTTTTTATGCCTATACAAAATGCTTCATTCTGAGCTATAATTGATAAGGTAGGAGAGCGGCAATTAGGATCTAGGGAATTACATAGTTTAAACATTGAAATGCAAACATATACCTTTAATTAACTGGCTTCTAATTAGAACACCTGTGGAAGGATTATAAACAAGGAGGACGCATCAGACACACACCACTTGCTTTTGAAAAAGTCCCCGGTAGTAGGGACGAAACGCGTCAAGCAGAGGACCTGGACCCACTATTGGTGATTTTAAACCTCCCATTCTTTGCCATAAAACTACGCTGAAGTATTGGAACTGGCATTGGGTGATTATATGCTACTTGCATTCCTGATACACTGACCGGAACCAAAGGAAACGGTAGAAGCGGCTGCCATATGGGCCCCATTCCCCTGTGCACCCTGGCGGGAGCCTAAGCCAGGTTCCATGCCGAACGGAGGAGAACGAGGGCGACCAGCTACTCCCATCAATAGCGGTAAGTGCAAAGATCGGGACACTTTATAACCACCTTTTGAACATTATATTGCACTGGACTGTGTATGTGAGTGAAAAAGCACTGCTGCTCACGTCTTACAGCTACCGACATATTCAGATATTGTATGACATCATTTGCACTGACTTTCTGAACCCTTGTTTTTACCACCCTTGGGTTGGCCACCTCAAAGTTCTTACAAAACCTCTAAAGTTTGCAACTATATCTAAACAACTCCAGTGAAAGTTCTTAGTACTTACATGGTTTAGTCTACCAGCTACTAAGAGTGGAGTCCAGCTCCTGTTATTGTGTCTATTTTAACTGTATATTTTATTAGTATATGTTTTACATATATTTTTACCAATTATGTGGTAGAAAGGAATAACAAAAAGCATTTTATTCTCAACCTTAGTGCCGTTCTCTATAGATTATTGAAGACCATATAGCTTCAGATATAAAACTGGATACATTTTTTTCTTTACTATAATATTTGACAGTAATTTTTATTTATTCACTTATTACTATATTTTTATTACATAGATAAAGTGCTGTACTCTTTTTATTTATCTGTTTTTTCCCTTATTTATTAAGGCAGGGGTGGTGACACAGCACCCCATACAGCAGCTATTTCTTAAATTCTTAGAAAGCGCCACTTATATCTTTTTCACGTTTGATACTCTTACCTTTGCTACTTCTGAGTGTGATGTTCCTCCACTCAGTCGTCTTTTCAGCTACACTCAGCACTCAATTACTTGGCCTATACAGCCATGTACCTCTATTATGACTTCCATCACCTCAAAGTTCCTGTCCTGTGATCTGCTCTATATACTGGTACTTCACTGATAGCTATTTAAATAGACCGAAACCTGCACACAGCAAACTCATTCGGCTTCATGGTGGGTTCTAGTGGCATTTTAGACTCATTAGAATACAGTGGCACAAATATTGGTGAATACACGTCTATACTTAAAAAAGCCAGAGCATTACCACTACAATATATTTCTGTAAAACATTAAAAGGAGTGCAGAAGCTAACTACTGTTAGAAGACTTAAAAGACTAAAGTTGAAAGAAATGCAAGTAGAATTAAATTAAATGTATAAACTATAAATAAAAGCGGAGTATTTCCTGGAAGAAAAATCTAATTATTTTCAAACTTACATTGCAATATGGTTTTTCCAGATGCAAATTTGTACCTTTTTTCTTACTTCCTAAATCAACCCCCACTAATTTTGTACAATTATTTTAATGAGATAAGAACGAAAGAACTTGTATTTTATTTGTTTTGCTGATCTACTCACCAATTATAAAAGTTAAGCGGAAAATATACAGAAAAATGTGGGATATTTTATTTTGCTAATTACCTAAAAAGCAAATGAGATATAAACTAATGAGCTGACTTTCAGTAAATAAAATTAGTATTTCAGTGGTATTTCCATATTGCTAACATAGACAACCATACACTTCTTATCACTCTCTAATGGAATAAAATTTTAGTATGAATTCTGTTAGTTGTCTCAGCACTGTCAGTGTTCTGTAGATGAAGAGGTCTGATTGTAAGCACACTGATAAAGAAATATAAGGAATGTATGTAAACTAGGGCATTAGTAATGGCTGCAGGTATATATATTAATAAGACCGAGCATTGTATAAATGTGAGGTAACATAAACGAGACATCACTCAAAGGAGACAATCTAACTTATTGTGGTTCTAGAAAAATCTAGAGTAAGTTGTTTTATAGGTTAAAGTAGTTGTAGTGGGGGTGGTTAGGTCAGGTGACTGAGATTATTTAATAGCTGTGAGAGGCAAGGCTCCGCCTATTTGAAGTGTCGTTTCCCTCCTTCCCTCCCTCCCCATTGGTTAGGATGCATTGTAACATGTCTTATTCCTTTTCAGACAGGACATAGGCTGGCGGTAGAGGGTGTGTGTCACCATTACAAGTCTGGCGCATAAAACATGGGGGAGAAATATCTGCAAGCAGAGACGCACCCTTCTATTAATCGACAGGTTGCAACAGGGTCCTGGTTTGCCTCCTCCTATCTGATGAGATGTGCACTTTGAAGGGTGGGGCCAGGGGAACGGGTTTGGGTGGTGGGGGCGCCTTTTATTGACAATCTTGTTTTGTCTTTTAAGTTTCCTGATGTGACACACATACCTGCTATTGCCACCTGGTCTCAACCCTAAATTTTATAGTCAATAATCAATTACTACACCATACATCAATATAATTTCAATAAAACCTATGCCCCCTATTTTAAACCCAACAAAGTTGTCCTAGTCTTTATTGTGTGAATGGTTAGCTGTTGTGAGTGATGTCATCAACCATAATTCGTTTATTGGACAATTAAGGGAAGATTGAGCCTGGACATGCAAGAAATTAGTTCTTTATAGCAAACAGGCAAGTGAAACACACACATACACATACACACACGCAAACACACACACAGCTATATTCATTTAAATCAAATTTAGACTACAGCAGATACACAAACATTTTCTCATTGTGTTTATTTAGTATTATAAAAATCTGTGTCTAAGACTTAAAGTAATTGCTTTTGGAGATATTATTTTCATTCCTTCCAAATGCCTACCTACAGAAATTATGCAATTACTCCAGTTGTGTAAAACAACATTTTGTTAGGTTGTTTAAACTGAAATGTTTTTAATACATTTTCTAGATGGTTTGTTTTATTATTAATCTGTATGCGATTGTTTTACCTGCCACTATGTAGAATTCAGTGTGAACTTTATAATGCCTTGTAAGGAAAAGTTGATATTTAAAACACATTTAAATTATTTTTTAGGTATTTCACTACTATAAAATGTAACTGAGATTTTGACTGTAGATTGTGTAGTTAATTCAAACTTAATAGCATAAACCAATATGGGATTCATTTTGCCCGCAGAAAACCCACTTTAGGGGTATTTTAATTCAGAGAAATACAGTCTGTGTTGAATATATTTTCATTTGAGCATGTTGCAAAGTTGTAGCTATACAGTATCCACTCTATAGTTTGCCTTGGTTTATTCAAATAACTTGAAATGTCCACACACTTTATTAATAGCCTATAGAGCTGCATAATTTTATTTTAGGAAACGCTAAGGGCCAAATTTACTAAGCTGCAGGTTTGGTGGAGTGGAGATGTTGCCTATAGCAACCAATCAGATTGTATCACTCACTTTCTTTTTACATAGAAGAGTATATCAGCTAAAATCTGATTGGTTGCTATGGGCAACATCTCCAATTTTCCATAACCACAGCTTAGTAAATCTGGCCCTAATAGTTTTGGGCTAGAGACAGATTTCCATAGACATTTCTGAGTAGTAGGCTTGAAAAATGTCCACTTTCGTGAATTACGCATACACACGAATGCTAGTGCCGTGATCAGAAGGCAAATCCCCTAGAGCCAGATGTCTGACTTTAAGCCCTTCAAAAATCTTTCAAAAAGGGGTTTGGGGTCTCAAGTGGGAAGTTTCTCTATTTTAATGTACAGTAAAGGCAGGAAATAATAGGTCTGACTGATTCAGACTTCTGCTATTCCTCCATATTAAGTGAAAACTGCTATGGGACATAGAGGTGAGGGGGTGCCAAGACAGCTGGCAACCCTACACCAACTGAGCAATACATTGTACCAGTAGGGGTGCCACTTATTCCCACACTGGCATACTCTCCAACTGTACCTATCTAGCAGGTACAGTATTGATTTTTAATGGTCTGTGCCGGCTAATAGGGCTCTGACCCAGCAGTTCCCTCCCCGCTATACTCACCTACAGACTCCTACAGCTTTGCTAAAGTGACAAGACCCTCTCCTGTGAGTTCTTAGCTCATATGTTAAGGTGTAAAATTTGATTTTACACCTTATCATACTTGCAAATCAGAGCAGATTAAAGCCACACCCTTTTATGGGACAAGCAAAGCCCCTTTCACAGACACACCCCTCCATGTGTACCTATTTTTCAGGGTATGCACTGGTATGAGCTCTGCACTTATTAAGACCTGATAGGGGCCTCTTCTGTATATGAACATTAAGGCACATGTGCAGTTAAGAACCCTTGTATACTAGTTAGGGGAAGGGAGTTGCAGTGCATAAGCATCAAAAGGCCACCTCCAAAATTTACTATGGGGCTCAATCTTGCCATGGTCCTCTCCTGGATCCAATCTTATATTTCCATCAAAGAATATATAATGACAAATTTAGGTACAAATTACGCAGTTCTACCAATAGAGAAATGAATAATCTTTATGTTGTCACCCAGTTTATGGTGGAAATTGTCCCAGATATACACATACCAATAAATATTCTTTTGCCTGAGGCAGACCTTGTAAAACGTGTCTCATAGCTATTTCTTTAATACCTTAGACTATTTAAATCAAATATGTGTGTCTTACAACATGGAAAAGAGATTATACAACAGGGTAATTAATCAAACTGTGTTACATTTCAATGTGCCCACTCTAGTAGTAATTCTCTTTGGAATTAAACAAGTTTAAAGTAGAACAGCTGCATTAAGACACATGGGGCTTCATGAATACCACAAGTGCCCTTGCTATAAAGAAATTAAGATTTAAGATGGAAGAAATATATTTCAATGCATATTTAATGCAACATTAACACTTTATGTGATGTAACATTTTAAGTAACAAATATGAAATATTTCTTCTGTAGCTTTCTAAATGTACGTAAATCATTCATGGTACTTGAGAAGATTTGTCAATATGAAATAAATTAGTGAAGATTGAAGTTTCTCAATAAAAATACGTAATAAAGAGAATAAAATCAGTCTGGTTAATGTGAAAACTGGAGGCCGTATCCACAGATCTGTATTTACTATGTGCACGTTTTTATGCACGCATGTAGCAAGGCCACACTCATAACACTCCCCTTCCATGGATGGGTTTTCGGTGACTTACGCCGCCATAAGGCACCCTTAGCCCTACGTGTGTACTCACGTGCGTATTTATCTAACCACACCCTCAAATGCCCATTTAAATGCTTCCTCCCACCCACTTTCATGTAGCTTGTACCGTCCGGATTAAAACCACGCCCCTCTGTACGTATGTCCCTAGGTGCGATTCACAAGTCTGTGCCTAAAGTACTTACGTGCGTAAATACTACGTAATTTGTGCGGAAAAAGTTACTACACATGCACTTAGGGCCTTATCCAGAGCTATGGCCGCCGGAAGCGTAATGTGCATGCGCCGGGCAGATGTTGCCCGGCGTCACTATGGAAACGCCCGATCGTAGATCGGGCATCCATAGTAGCGCTGTAGGTAGGGAGGGTAATGAGGCTGGGAGGGCGGCGTTAACGTACTAACGCCGCCATCCCAGCGTATCAACTCTCCCTTACGCCAGCACTCAGTGTAACATTGTAGCTCTGGATCAGGCCCTTAGTCCGCTCCTAAAATCACCCCCCTGTAATTCGCCATACAAACAGATCTGTGAATACGGCCCTGGGTACCTAACTTGGGTATGTACCTCAGGTTATGATGTGGGATATTTTTAGGTCTGAGCTATGTAGGCTGCAGTAAAAAAAACTGTATACATATTATTATTATTATTATTATTATTATTATTATTATTATTAATAAAATTATATTATTAATAATAATGCAGCACTGTACAGGTAAAGTACAAGCATAGACATAACATAAATATTAGGTAAACATAAATATAAACATGGCATACAGGGTGGTACAAGTAAAACAATGAAAAGATGGTGGTTAATTTGCGCTGGTATATACAAATCGGTTATGGGATAATCAAAATTTGATGCAGTGGAATTAGTAGATACTAAAACTTTAAATTACGTCTATTGTTTCTATTAGATAAACCTAAGTGGCAATAAGGTGACTTAAAAATGCAATGAGATTAAAACATCTGCTAAATTCAACTTAAAATGACCCCTAATGTATATGTATATAAGCAAGGTTCAGGTGGTAGGATAGTCAAAAAGTAAATTGTCAATGAAGGGTTAAAATAGTTTTAAATACTGCCCCGGATTTTGATATGATCCACAATGTTCTGAGTATTCCTCATGAAAAATAAGAAGAAAGAAATATCTAGTGGCTCAACATTTAAGTGATACATTATTATTTAACATGTAGACATCTTAATATCTGATAAAACATATCATAAATGGAAGCAACCTCTTATAGGTCTTGTTATGACTTTACCACTGGTCTGGTGTTTACTAGAGCCCCTGATGGTGGGGATAGTCTGGGCTGCAGCCCCCGTAGAAGTATGTTGTGAGTTAGGCAGAAGGACTACCGAAGCTACAAGCAGCCTAGAAACGGAGATGGTTGGTGAGTAGAGACTCACCCCAGATGGAAGCACACTACCCAGAGGGGGCGAGACAGGAGAACACGGAACGAACAGGGGGGCAGCAAGCCGCTAACAGACACAGACAGACAAGACAGACCAGGGCAATTATACAGAAAACTCTCACACAAACAATCCACAAAGGTAATAAACAAAGGGAAGCTAGGGATGGCAAGGGACAAAGGAACACTAAGGAATAAAGAGGATAAGAGGGCACTCAATAATCAATGAAATAGAAGCAAGGCAAAGAAGCAAGAAGATCAAGAGACAGAAAGAGAGCAGGCAAGACAGACAAGCTGGAGCCTTAACCGGCATGGAAGACAGGGCAACTGGCGCTTAAATAGAGGCTCCTGAATGCCCATAGGCTGGAGAGGAAATGGGAAGGATCTGATTGGAGTTGTCCTGGCAATGGCCAGGATGCAGGGGTACGTGGGAGCACGCTGGAGAACACAGGAGAGGACGGCCCGGGTGGTGCTGCAGCGCATGGCTAATTTGCATACCGTCACGCCCCCGTGACGGTATGCAAAGGGAAGATGGCCGGCGCGACAATGGGAAACGAACCATGCGACAGGAGAGTGGGCAGACGGTGCCAGAAGCAAGGTAAGTAACTGGAGCACTGGAGAGGGGGCCCAGAGCAGCGCGTACTAACGGCATGTGACAGTACCCCCCCCCCTTTTATGAGGGGTTTTGATACCCCTAGGTCCAGGTTTCAGAGGAAATAAGTTTCTCAGAGTGCATATTTTTGTGATACACCCTTTCACGCTCTTCAGGTCCGTATCCTCTCCAATGTACCAGGTAGCGAGGACGTCCCCTAACTAATTTGGAGTCTAGAATGGACTCAATTTCATATTCTTCATGTCCTTCAATCACCATAGGAGAAGGTCCGGTATGAGGTAAAAGTAAAAATTTTCGTGATGTCCTTGCAGGTTTTAGCAGGGAAACGTGAAAGGTATTAGACATTTTTAGGGTACAAGGAAGTTTGAGCCTGAAGGCTACTGGATTAATCTTCTTGATTATGAGAAAAGGAACAATGTACTGAGGACCTAGTTTTCTGCACGGTTGATTTATTTGAATGTTCTTTGAAGCCAGCCACACTCTATCTCCAACCTTGAAATTACATTGACGATGGTGATGGTCCTCCCGAGTTTTGACTTGGACTGCTGCTCGCTTGAGGCAACATCTAATCTTTGCCCAAATATCTTTCATCCTCCTTGCGTTGGCCCGAGCTTTGGGAAAAGAGAACTCTTGAGGTTGAAAAAAGGAGTTAGATCTGGCATGATAGCCCCAGATGCAGTAGAAGGGTGAAGTCTTGGTAGCAGAATACATGGCGTTGTTATAAGCAAACTCAGCCCAAGGAATATTTTCAGACCAATTATTTTGTAATTTAGAGGTGTAGCATCTCAGGAATTGTTCAAGAACCTGGTTGACCCGCTCTGTTTGTCCATTAGTTTGAGGATGATATCCTGAGGAAAGGCTGATGTGGATTCGGAGTTGGTGACAAAAGGGTCTCCAGAACTGAGCAATAAATTGTGGACCCCTATCTGAGACTATGGGCCTGATCCAGACCTACGCTCGAAGGAGATCTAATGCTGATCGTAAGCGTAAAATCGCCCTAAAAAACGCACTGCGCATGTGCATAGTGACAACTTCTGATTGTACCAAAGACCTTTTTGTAGCGGCGATTCGGGCATCCGTATTGTTTGCGTATTTTCCAACGACCGGGCGTGTTTATAGTACGAAGTTAGTACGGACGCTGGAATTAAGGAATGTAGGCGGGGGGAGCCATTTAAATTGTACAGTATGGGTGTGCTTAGGCCATTATGAACAGTGCGTCGCTACGAAAATACGTACAAACACATGGAAAAGTTAAGGTAGGGTTTGGCGGGCGTACTGAAAGGAAGGTAAGGGGAGTGTCGTGGGAGTGAACATTTTTACGCTGGAGCGATAATATGCTCCGCTCTCATGCGTAGGTCTGGATCAGGCCCTATGTCCCTAGGAAGACCGTGGAGCCTTACCACGTCTCTGATGAAAATTTTGGCAAGAGTCTTAGCGCAGGGAAGTCCAGAGAGGGGAATGAAATGAGCCATTTTGCTGAATCGGTCCACTACCACCCAGACAATTCAAGAATCCAGGACGATAAGTAATCATAAACCTTGTAAAAAAAAGTGCCTATCTGGCCTGTCTGGGGTTCAGTCTCCTGGCTGCTTCAATAAACGCTAGGTTTTTGTGATCAGACAGGACAATAATTTCATGTTTAGAACCCTCCAGCCAATGCCTCCATTCCTCGAAGGCAAATTTGATGGCCAATAGTTCTCTGTTTTCTACATCATAGTTGTGCTTTGCACTAGAGAATTTCTTTGAAAGGAAGGCACAGGGATGAAGCTCCTGATCCATGGGGTCTTTCTGGGATAACACTGCCCCGGCTCTGACATCAGAGGCATCGACTTCGACAATGAAAGGGAGGTTAGGATTTGGATGCCGTAAAACAGGTGCCGATATGAAAGCTTGTTTAAGTTCTTTGAAAGCCTTCAGGGCTGGAGGAGACCAGTTGGCAGTGTCAGCCCCCTTTTTAGTCAGGGTGGTGATGGGCGACATTATCAGAGAAAATTTCTGGATGAAATGGTGGTAATAATTCGAAAAGCCTTGAAACTTTTGGATGGCTCTCAAGTTGGTAGGCTGAAACCATTCGGTGATTGCTTTAACCTTTTCGGGGTCCATAGAGAAACCTTTAGGTGAAATAATGTATCCCAGGAAGGTTACTTGATTGACCTCAAACTCACATTTTTCGAATTTAGCGTATAGCTGATTTTCACGAAGTTTGGTAAGGACTTGGCATACATGGTCTCTGTGGGAATCCAAGGATGAAGAGTAGATCAGTATGTCGTCTAGGTACACGATGACAAACCTTCCTAGGAATTCACGGAGAGTGTCATTAATCAGATCTTGGAAGATGGCGGGGGCATTACATGGCCCGAAAGGCTTCACAAGGTACTCATAATGGGCAAGATCCAGAACAACGCTTGTGAGCGAATTTACGCGTAGTGAAGACCTAAAATTGCGTTTTGGTAAGTACTGCGCATGCGCACCATAGAAAATACGCTCCATAACATAGCATAAATGTCAACGTATGGGCCATTCACGTATGTGTCACGTAAATCCTTATGTGTGGGCGTGACAATTTTATGTGAGTCAAAAATACGTCTGAAATACGTTATTTAGGCGGGGGTTTGTATTTAAAGTGTACAGTATGGGCGTGCTTAGCTGCGTAAATACGTGTTGCCCATACGTACGTGAGCGGATGACATCGGTTACGTGGGCAAAAGTTAAGGTAGGGTTTGGAAAGCGGATCTCGGACAAAATACGTACATTCAAGGGGTGTGCCAAGGGGAGTGTATAGAAAGTACGCACGCGTAAATACGCTACACGAATAAACATATTGCAAGCGGAGTTCTGGATCTACCCCAATGTCCCGATTGGGTGTTAAAAGCCGTCTTACATTCACACCCTCTTTAATGCGCACCAGGTTGTAGGCACCCCAAAGGTCGATTTTGGTATAAATGACAGCATCTTTGAGTTGATCAAACAGATCCGTGATTAGTGGCAGGGGATAGGTATTCCTTACTGTGACCTGATTTAAACCGCGGAAGTCAATGCATGGTCTGAGGGATTCAAAAAGGAGAGACAAAAAAGAACCCCGCACCCACTGGTGATTTAGAAGGTCGGATGAAACCTTTGACAAGGTTCTCTTTAATGTATAGATCCATGGCCTCAGACTCGGGATGGGATAATGAATATAGTCTCCCCTTAAGGAGTTTAGAATTGGGAATTAATTAAATAGCGCAGTCATACGATCTGTGTGGAGGAAGTATGTCTGCAGACTGCTTGGAAAACACGTCTTGGAAGGCAGCATATTGAGGAGGGAGGTTCACATCACAAACTCGTACCCCACGGACTGGAAGGGTAAGGCATGAGGAGATACAGTCCTTTCCCCAGTGAGTGATTTCTCCCGTGCGCCAATCAATATCAGGATTGTGTTTTTGGAGCCAGGGACGTCCCAGAATAATCTGGGTAGACGGGCAGTGAATAAGGAACAATTCAATCCATTCAGAGTGACATGCTGCAATGAATAATTGGATGGGTTGAGAGATTTCTTGAATGAGGCCCCCTGACAAGAGACTACCATCCAGGCCACAGGCAGAAATAGGAATGTCCAATGGCTTTCTTTGCATGCCAAGGGAATGAGCTAGTTTAATGTCCATAAAGTTCCCTGCAGCCCCGCTATCAATGAAACCGGAGAGAATGCGGGACTGATGATTGGCTTCCACACGGATCAGAATTAAAAACGAATTTTCGGAAGAAAATAAACGAGTACCCAGATGGATTTCTTCCAAATCCATCCGGGTTAGGCGTTTCCCACCAGTGACAATTTTTTAGGGCAGTTCTCTGCCCGATGTCCCTTGCCTCCGCAATACAGGCAGAGCCCTAGAGTGCGCCGGTGGGCCTTTTCCTGTTTGGAAAGATGGAACGATCCAATTTGCATAGGCTCGTCCCCCACTGAAACATTTTGGGGTGCGGGGAAAAAAGAAGTAAAAGGTTGAGAATCTTTCTCCATCCATCTCTCTCTCTCTGTAGCACCGATCAATTTTAATGGCTAAGGACATTAATTCTTACAAATCTTTAGCCAACTGAAACTGGATAAGAGCATCTTTAATGTGGTCAGCTAAGCCCATTCTAAACTGACTACGTAGTGCTGTGTCGTTCCACTGACTTTCGACTGACCAGCGTCTGAACTCAGCACAGAACTCTTCCGCTGAGTGTTGTCCTTGACGAAGGGACCGCATCCTGGATTCAGCGGTAGATGTCCGGCCGGGATCATCATATAATAGTCCAAGAGCTAGAAAGAAGTTGCTGACCGACTTATGGGCAGGATGATCTGGAGGTATGCTGAAAGCCCATGTTTGGGGGTCCCCTGAGAGAAGGGAAATGATGAGCTGCACTCTCTGCCGTTCATTTCCGGAGGAGTTTGGACGGAGCTGGAAGTACAGCAAACAGGCATTTTTGAACTGTAAAAACTTGTTTCTTTCTCCGGAGAAGCGGTCAGGTAGGGGAACCTTGACATCAGAAGATGCAGCAGGATTACTAGGAAGAACAGGAACGGGTGGCCTGTTCTTGGGTTTTCATCTGTGTGGACAAGTTCTCCACCACTTGATTTAAGTGTGAGACCTGAGCGATCAGAACGTTGATAGTGTCAGCCGTATTGGTGTCCATGATGAACTGCGCTGGCCGGTTATAATGTTACGACTATACCACTGGTCTGGTGTTTACTAGAGCCCCTGATGGTGGGGATAGTCTGGGCTGCAGACCCCGGAGGTTGCAGCCCCCATAGGAGTATGTCATGAGTTAGGCAGAAGGACTACCGAAGCTACCAGCAGCCTAGAAACAGAGATGGTTGGTGAGTAGAGAACGGAATGAGCACCATTGTCTTTTTTTTGGCTAAATGACCGGTGGTTGCTAATCATTTTGTAGATGAGGGTATATGCAATGATGAGTCGAACGAGTCTTTTGGTTTCATAAAGTATCTCTTATACTGTTTGTTGGAAACCAATATCATTCTATTGTGTCAAAGTTAGTTGGTTTATTTATTCACTTTGATTAAACTGACGATAAGACTAGTAAGACATTGACGCATTGTTGTGATTTTAAATTGCTTTCACTCTTTAATGACTGCAATATACTACCCAGCAGGATTTAGACATATAATGTAATTTAAGATTACCCTTTGCAGAACTAAAGGGATTAAAAAGACTCCCAGTGAAAACCAGCATCAGATATGCTGATCTTTCTTACAAATTTAATATACTTGGTTCAAGTAGGTATTTCTTTGAAGTGTTATCTTTATTTCCAAAGGTTTCGAAATAAACTATTCTGAAACAAAACATTAAAAAGTATTATCCTTCTGGATTGTTATGAGATATTTTACATTGACATTAAAAAGCTTCTAAATGATAGAACTTAGTACAAGGGTAAGGGCCATTCTATTAATGATTGCAAATAAATGATATTATATCATGTACCCTATCTGGGGGACACAGTGACATTGGGGTTGTAGTGTCTGTTGAAAGAACTGGCACTTAAATAGTTAATAAATATTAAACAGAAATACTTTTCCTCTTTAACCCCTGCTCCCACTGTTGGTTGGCACAGTAATTAGGAGATGCACAGCATCACCAGGTTGTTTTGTAAAATAGTATTGAGGTTCAGTCTCAATCAAGGAATTTGTTTGACCTGTGTTCAGAGGTGAAGGTTCCTTAAGGGAAAGTGACTCATCACAGCTCCTTGATGTTTGAATACTGCACATTTACATAGCTAAGACAGAGTTGTGAGTCCCCGCACCGATGGCTGTCATTGCTGAAAGTTGCTTTTCGGCTGTCTCTATATTCGAATGACAGCTGTTTTAGATTTTTTTTTTATGAATGAGTATGTGATGCGAATGGTAGTATAAAATATAACCCCAACCCTTTTCCTAATCCTCACCCTAACCCTCCCATTCCATGACCCTAACCCTCCCTTTCCCAGAGCCTAACCCTAACCCTCCCATTAACCCTAAAAGTCCCCAGAGAGGTTACTCACCTCTCCGGTGATGTCTGCGGCAGTTGCGATGGATCCGTCAGGCCAAATGGCATACTTAACCATTCTATTCGAAATAGAGACAGCGGAAATCATTTTTCGTCTGTCTCTACTTCTAAAAGGCAGGATTTGTGGCAGGGACTCCCATCAGAGTTAGTCTACAATATGTTCTCATGTGGTCAGTGGATTATGGATGACTTTGGTGTCTAGCCTTTCAAAAATAAAAAAAAAGTAGAAAAAAAGACAATATAGACAATAGAGAAAATACATTGTAGGACCTACAAATAAATGTTGTTTTCAATGTTAAATAAAATTAAGGAAAGAAATGGATCATGTTATATTAGAAAAAATGATTATCAACCTAGAATCCCATGACATGGGACATTGAAGTTTGAGTAACAGGCTAGTAAAAGCTACACCAATACAGCAAAGTGGGAAATCTCATAATGAAACGTTTTGGGTTATTTGTCTACAGCAATGGACTTAAGGCTAACACTGATAATCATCCTCAAGGTTTAATACTCCTCCTCATCACACTCATCACCCTCATTACTGTTGTTTATATCATCATTATACAATATTAGCAACTCTGTTGCATATCATCTGGTGCATGCGCAGATGTTACATGCAAAGGGACTAGCGTAAGTCCCCTTAAGGTATTAGCTGTAAACCCGACCCAAAATAAGTAGTTAATTTTAATAAACATCATTTTCTCAACATTTTTGAGGTTTAGTCTCCTATGCCGATCACTCACAAGGTTGTGCTAAACACTCTTTTTTGAGTATACACTGGAGGTTGGGCAGATTACATTGTGGATTGCTAATTTGTACAAGGGTTTCCATAATGGAAATTATTCTCCATTGTGCAGCAGTAAGGTGCATTTAACAACTCCCTATCTCTTGGCTTGACATGTGCATCTTGATCTTGATGACTTTTTTTTAATCAAGGTGGATAATGGCTTGTTCTACAATTGTCATTTAAAACAGTAAGTCCTTGCCTCTACTTACTTTTGTACTACACAGGGCACAGATGCCTTAACAACTGTTGGTAGAAGTTGGGGAACAGCGCCTCCTTCTCAGTGACACTGGTGTCACAAGGAATGACCCTCTTTGCATGTAGGAAGTCTCTGCTATCAACTGCCAGACAGAACACAGAGCAGCTGATCGCAAACCCCGGCAGCTGAAAAGGGGTTTGCAATCAGCTGCTCTGCATTACTGCAGTGGCGGCTGATAGCAGACACCACCTGTCAGCCGTGCACTGCAACGGGAGGATGGCCAGCACCTCTCCAGTCTGGTGCCAACCTGCGCTGCATCCCCCCACTTACCGCATTGTGCCGGCCCTGCAGGCTGATATAGTGTGTATGTGACAGCACGTGACTATTCGTGATTGGCTATGAAAAATTCTGCTGTTATTAATGAAGTTACAAAAACATTTGGATTGTAGAATGTAATGTACACTGGCTGTACACAGTAAAATAAATATGACAGTTTTTAAATGTCACATGTGACACCTCACACTTTTAATGGCTGGCTAGGAAAAATTCTGCTTTCAAACAGTTATTAATAAAGTGATTAAAATAATATATTGAAGATATGCCTTGTGCAATGTAATGTACAGTGACTGTACACAGTGATATTAATTTACCAACTCCTCCATATACTCCAAATAAATATGATATGCTCTAAATGTCACATATGACACATCACACTATTCATAAGTGACTAAGAAAAATATTAAAATAATAAATGATGCTGATATAAATTTTTGGACAATACTTCTGCAAGTAGTAGACTCAAATCAGAAGTAAATATTAATTTAAATGGCATACCAAAAATTATAAAAATTATATGCCTTGTACAATGTATTTTATTGTATACTGTCTACACATTACACACTGTAGCACCCCCAGCAAAATGTGCATTGAACATTTTTTATTTAAATAAATATAAATATTTTTGTGCCAGAGCAGATAAGAGATAATAGAACCTATTATAGCTCTCTGTCTCTGTCTCTCTCTCTCTCTTTATCTATCTCTCTCTGTCTCTCTCTCTCTGTCTGTCTCTCTCTCACTCTCTCCCCTTTTCCACCCCCTAATAGCGGTTTTTAAGGGGAGGAAAAGGAGGGTATATATAGGGAGACTGATGGAATACACAGAATATATGCATGCAAAGAAAAAAAAACCAAAAAAAACCTATTAACTATTTTTTTTATTAACAAATAAAAATATTAATTAAAAAATCCTCTTTTTAGTGACTAAATTATTATTTTTAATTTGGACATACATGGGACTAATACATTTTAGACTAGATCCAGACCACCGTACGCATTCCGCGTAACAGGAAAGTGAACTCCCATGTCCCTCCCTTCTCACAGTGGACTTTCCAGCAGTTACACTGCCATAAACAGACCAGAACAGTGGTTGAAAGGTAAGATTAAACCAGCATCTAATACATTACAAAAGTTTCAAAAATCGTTTTCCATTCTGAAGGGGAAATTCCTTATCTCATATTGTGGTTTCAGAATATTCTTTGCAAGACACCAATTGCTAATTAGCTGACAACTCCTGATCTCTGGCTGGATTGGGCTACTTGTTATCCCATCCCCAATTACCCAAGAATTTTGCTTGCATTTTTGCATTCTCTACATTCCAGTAACTCCATCAATTTACCTGTGACTTCTGTGAACCTCTGGATATACAGTACAATTCAGTATAACTTGGCCTTACGTGTGATCATAAATTTTGTCTAGACAATGCACACTAAATCCAATTATTTTATCTGCTGTATTACAGGTCCCAGCTCTTTCTCTATGCTGCCTAGCAGTTATACTGATTCAGGCTGATATTATATTCAAGTGCACAGACTGATCTCACAAGTTTGTCTCAAATACCTGTTGCTATCAGGACCTTGGCTTTGGCCACCTACTTCAGTCATGTACCACTACTCAGGAATTAGTCCTTGGGATGACTAAGTACCATTGGGGGTTGATGTGCTAAAGGTGAGGCTCTCGTCTATATCAGGTTCTGGTAACCTAATAAGTTAACTAGAAGGTATGTTTTTTATGCTATTATCTCTTAAACAAATACTTGTTTGTGATGTTTTTATGTTCCTTTTCAGTTTACCTGCTTTATTTCTTACGCTGACTATCTGTTTCCATATATAATAGTCACACAAATGCTTAGGATATCTTTCTTGCATCAAACACAAGGGGACGCATTCCCAGATCCGTTATGTAAAAGTACGCAATTAAACGCACGCACGTAGCAAGGTGACACCCACGACACTCCCCTCACATGGCCGTGTTATCGGTGACTTCCGCCTCCATAGGGCAACCCTAACTGTACGTGTGCATTTCCGTGTGTATAATACTTATGTACGTGCGTATTTAACTATTCGCTCCCTCAAATGGTCATTTAAATGCCTCGCCCCACCCACTTTCACGTAACTTTGACCGTGTGAATTTCAACCACGCCCCTCCGCACGTATGTCCCCAAGTGCGATTTCCAAGTACGTGCGTAATGGACTTCCATGCGTAAATTCAACGTAAATAGCGTCGATAAAGTTACTACTCATGCGCAGTTACTCCGATCCTAAAAATACGCACGGAACTGTGAATACGGCCCAAAATATACTGTCTATAGGAGTCCTTAGATTCTTTAGTTACAAACAATCTACTAACTTAACTAAATGTAACATAAAATATAAAAATGGAGCATTCTATGTCAAAAGAGATGTTCATCGTCTATCCTATATTTAAATAACGCAATTGCTATTATTTTGCTTTGATGTTATTGCATCAAAGAATAGGCTTCATTCATTTATTCATTATGCAACTAACTGGATCTGTGTCCTGGGAGCAACCTTACGTAGATAAGCGCATACTGCATCGCACATAAGCGCTTAGCCAAAGCCTTACTAATACCTAATCCCACCAACCATGCTTATCTCGTGTGTATGATGAGTGTCCGCCCTGTGTGGAGTCTGAATTCTGCACAGAATGCGGAATCTGCGTTTGTGCTCCGATGCAGGTTTATCCGTGCTGCATAGTATATATAAGTCTGCCGGTTCTCTTTGCTCTGGATTCAGCCCATAGATTGGATTATTTATATACCATGGACTGTATTCAGAGATCCGTTTTTCTTAAGGTACGCAATTATACGCACGCCGCTAGGTAACTCCCATGACACTCCCCTTACACAGCCATGTTGTCGGTGACTTACGCCACCATAGAGCACCCTTATCCCTACGTGTGCAGTTATGGGCATACGTCAAGGTGCGTACGTGCATTTCTATCTAACCGCACCCAATAATGCCCATTTAAATGCACACCCGCGCCCAGTCTTGTGTAACTTTGAATGTACGGATTTTAACCACGCCCCTCCGCACGTATGTCCCCAAGTGCAGTTCACAAGTACGCGCCTAATGAACTTCCGTGCATAAAATATACGCAAATAGCTTAAATAAAGTTACTACGCATGAGCAGTTGATCCAATCCTAAAAATATGCACGCAACTCCACGTTAAAACGGATTTCTGAATCCGGTTCTGTATATGCATAACTTCCAAACTTTCAGATTCATGGGTCACAAAATAGGCAGACTATTTTTCCCCCCAAATCCCCATTTAGGTATGGAATCTAGGCAGATGACCGGTGAGGCTTGTGTTGACACAACTTGCTATGTAATAGTGTTGGCAGGTATGTTCTTGATATCAAAAAACCACATCCAGTGTTCCGATCCCACTCCACTCGACGCTACGAGCTGGACCTTAGCTATAGCCAGACATCCTTGTGGGTAAGTGGAGATCACTGCTCTTGCTGGTAAGGAATTCAGACATAAGACCAATTCGCTTAACACCTCTGCACCATCCTTGTGTAAAATGGGGATAATTCAGAATAGTCTGGATAGCACTGGGGGCACTTATCACGCCCTCACTGTGCAATTAGCATCCCTCACGCCCACACTCCACCACATTCCGTTCCGCCTCACCATGTGTGCATGTACTTTCTCAAAAGGCAGACATTTTTCAATCCTCGAGGTCGTAAAACTTCCCTTTGTGGAATCTGTATCTGATCCAAATTATTAGCACAAACTCTAAAGTATTTATTGATTCATTATTCCAATAAAAAGCAATAAAATGGTTTTAAATAATAGTCATTTAGCAAATGAAATAATATTATGCGGTTATTTAAAGGATTGCACAGAATTGCAGCTAAACTGGCAAAGAAGGAAGATCAAAGTATACAGGATAATTAAATGGGCTCATGTGAATTTACATCCATCCTGACATGGCTACAGTAGCCCCTTAAGAATATACAGATTGGAAAACAAGCTGAAAGTGAATCTGGGTCAGCACTGCAATGTACAGAACAAGTTTGGAAAATAATGTAAATGTAGTAACTCTTTATGGCATTATATGACAAATATTCAAGAGCGGCAGAGGACCCCCAGGAGGTTTTGTGTAATTTATAGTGGCCTAAATATAATAAATGATTGCCGTTAGCAAACAAACTGCTTTTTATGTCATGTGTTGTTGGTTTCCCTGTTGGTGCAGTGCAGGTGAAACGGTCTCTGGAGAATTAATTGATAATAAGAAATAAATCATAGTTTACTTCCATATACAAGCTTTTAAACATGACTACACCATCCCAAGACATTTTGTCCATTATTAACATAAAAAGGAAACAGATACTACTGATGTATAACAGTATATATTTTATATAATAAATCCAGTTTAAGGTAGATTAAAGGAAGCTCCCTTATCTCTTCATGTGTTTCTTTGAGTTGATTTTGCTAAAGTACATGCTGACTTTGTAAACCCAGCCCATATTGCCCTATTTAAATGCCTCCCCCCTACCCACTTTTCTTAACTTCCTACTTACGGAGTAGTGACACATCACTTCTTACGGATGTCACTAGGTACGGAAATGAACATAGGCGGCCCATGGCATAGGCCGTATAGGTGGCCGCCTATGGCCCCGCGCTTTTAAATTTTTACATGAAAAAAAATTTTACTTTTTTTTTTTTTTTTTTTTTTTTTTTTTTATCTTAAAATCAAGGCTGCATCTTACACCTTGAAAAAGGCTTTTTGTAAGTAGAAATGCGTTGGTAGTATTGGGAGGACACACAGACACTGACCCAGAAGGAGAAAGGTATTAACTTTCACTTGTATCCTAACCCGGGTAATTTTTTCATCATCTCAGAACATTAAGGTTTTACTTTACCTCGGAAGGGAGCTCTGTCTTTGTAGTGCGCCTAACCCCTTTTGTCTGTTTTTTAAATTAAATATTATCATTGAGATCTGGAGAAAGTGTTTGCATTTTTACTTTGGAGATCGCAAGGAGGAGGTGGTTGCATTTGGAGGGACCCCTGGAGGGATCCCCTGGATTATGTGAAATATAAAGAGGTGTAAATTTTGGGTATACATCTCAAACTTATCTTCTTTAAAGTTGTTGTTTAATGCTGCATGAGATAGTGACGTTTGTCGGCTTGTTTCTTGCTTGATGTGGCCGGTCTGTATTCTTCTGCTGATAGCCTTGTTCCCTTACTAGTCCCCGTTAGGCTAGTTTGAATAACTGAGCCTCGGTTCCACAATTTAAAGGGTGGGTGGGAGAGAAGGGAGACACAAGACGGACCGCAATTTGTTGCTCTCACTTTGGAGTGTCAGTGCTAACAGCCAGAGTGAAGAATCCTCCCACATGCAGCTGATTTATATTTTCTTTATATACCATCTTTGGGGACATGGTCAAAAATACTATTTACAAAGGACTTTTATCTGAAGGTACATTGTGAACATACTGTAAAAGTAAAAGGGGGCGGTCCGCCTAGGGCCCCGCAAACCCTAGGGCCCCCTCTGGAAATGAACTCCTTGCGTAACAGGTTTCCATGCGTAGCATCTGGATGGCTCATGTGCAATTTGCAAAAAACACCAGGATATTCACACGACCTGTGTATATTTATGTACGTTGGACCGGATTTGCAACACCAACTGTTTATACTTACGCGCCTAGCTATCCGTGCCGAGATACTACGCATGCGTAGTAACTATTTTACCCTATCTACGGAGCGTTTCGTTACGTAGATTGCGTATGTGCAGTCTTTAAAGACCGCATGTACGTAATCTACATAACAAAACGCTATGTAGATAGCGGAAAAACGTTTCTACGCATGCGTGGTATCTCGGCACGGATATCTAGGCACGTAAGTAGAAAAATTTGTTGTTGTGAATCCGGTCCGTTATTAGATGTGAATCCGGTCCAGAAACTCCACCATGATTAAAATGACTTTGTTGTTTTGTGTTCAAAGTTTCCTCTTGTGAAATTTTTGGAATTCCAAATGTCCCCTTAATAAAACAGAAGACCATAAGCACAGAGGACATTAAGCCTTAAGGTTTGTGAGGAGGGAATGTACAAGAAACTAAAAGGTTAATTAAATTAGGCTAGGGCTTAGCAGCCTTAATAAATTATCCAATGGAGATTACTATCCTTTACAGAAAAGTATATAGTCCTAGGAGTACAGAATGTCCCTGATATCTTGTCCACCAACTTTAATTGCCTGCGTTGGTTTGCATGTTTTTTGTGTCAGTTATGTCATATTAGGTGAGAAAAGCGGCCACAGAATTACAAGGGGTCACAGACAACTCCCTTTTCTTTTGCACTGTGGTCTTGATGCCAACACTGAGGGTGGGTCCTGATTGGCAGCCTCCAAGATGGGCTCTGAACTGAGTCAGATGGAATGAGTCTTCCAGTGCAGATTATAATATATGCTTTTTCTCAATCCCTAAATTTAGACAAGTGACATCCTACACTGTGAAGCAGCCTGGTGATGTCCACGCTGAACCTTTGGCCTTTTTTATGTCAATAGCAGTCAACTAACTAGTTTTTTTTTTGCAATATACTCTACATTCATGCATATAACATTGAAATAATTATTAACTGAGAACAATGAATATATAAATGTAAATTATGATTAGTTCACTTTACTTGTAGACATAAGTCAAGGGCATTACATTATGACTTATGCATATCACAGAGTGATGCTTATTTGGTGTATAGCTGTCATGCTTCCTATAAGTGTGATGCACATTTTAACTGGTAATGATGACTGCATGTATGCATTGTTGTACATACATTTCTACTTTATTCATAGCTTTAGATACATGTAACTCAAAATCGTTGTCAGTCTTCGCTAAGACCCCAGAGGGAAGACAGAGATGCAAGTATGGGGAGGGGCTTGTTGACATGATTAATGCAAATCATATCTGAAGTCCCACCCCCTGACCATGAGTGTAATTCTTCCTTATATTACTAGGGATGGAGGCAGAGCAACAGTAAGAAAAATGACATTGATGGTAAGGGGGCTTTGAGCGCTATTTGCTCAAAAATAATAAAAAGAAACCTCTTTATTAGCTGTTAAACCATCCCAGGATCCTTCCTACACTAAAGGAACCTGGATGAAGCATTTCTGTATTTAAAGTTGGATCAGTTTCTTCTCTTTTTCTCTGTTTCTAATACAAGCTGGACTGACCCCCTTTAGGGCACAGTAGGTTGTACTACTTTAAGGTAGTAGCACAAAGTAGCATTTTTTTTTAAAGAGCATTGATTTAGCTTGGCAGAAAATGTACCAGTGGTTTAATGTAATATAAACCAAAACTTACACTGACATAAGCTCAGTGGATTCTAACCTACATTAATGCAGCATTGCTATTTAGAGACACACAGTGATGTCAATAGACTTGTTGAGCAGCAATTAAAATGATGTACTGCATTCACTTATCAGATTCAGCTTTAGCTACTACTGTGCCAGTAGTTAGAAGCATGTTCATGATAAATGCACTGTGCTATTTATAAACTGGGCCAGCTACATATCCTGCATTGATGAATCAATCTGCAATATGTTATGTTGTATGACATGTTTTAAGTATACTAATGAGAAGGTAATTAAAGTTCATTCGGTCATTAGCGCTTATGATTTACAACATACGGAATGTATATTTTATCAGACTATCGTAACTGTAATACACTTTGTCCTATTATTTACATTTTAGACAATAAAAAAATGAACAACAAAAAACTGTCATATTTATAACATTTATAAAATATAATATAAATAAAAATTGCTCATTTTAATGCTGTTTCACTTGTTAACTTAAAGACAAGGACAGAGTGGAAAATCTCATAATTCCCATACATTCATTTTCAGTCTCCCATAACATGGAGTGTGACGTCTTATGTCCTGTTTTGTTTAGTTTTTTTTGCTTTTTTACAGATTTCAGTAACTTAAATCAATGCAATGCCTTCATTTCCTCCGTCTCAATAATTATATTACGTGTAACCTGCTTACACAAACCTGTTATAGAGAAGGAGCCGCATTCACAGATCTGTTTATTTAAAGTACGCAATTATACGCACGCACATAGCAAGGCCACACCCACCAACACCCATGACACTCCCCTCTCACGGCCGTGCAATCGTAGACATACGCCTCCATAGACCACCTCTAACTTTACATGTGTACTTACGTGCGTATATGTATGCCGTACATGCGATTCTATCTAACCGCACCCTCAAAGACTCATTTAAATGCTTCCCCCCACCCACTTTCACGTAACTTTTCAAGTACGTATTTCAACCCCGCCCCTCCATACGTATGTCCCCAAGTACGATTCACATGTCCGTGCCTAAAGCTCTTACGTGCATATATTCTAGGTAATTTACGGAAATAAAGTTACTACGCATGCGCAGTTAAAATGTACCTAAAAATATGCATGCACCTTGACGTGAAAACAGATCTGTGAATATCGCCCAAGATGTCCAAATTACCCTATTTACCCTCAATACAAACGTAATCTTTTTTTTTGTATATTAACATTAACAACTTAACCAATACACCAAAATAAAAAATAAAAAACCTTAATGTTCTCCATAGGATCATATTTTGAAGAAAAACTGTCATTTAAACAAAGATGTTCAAAGTCAGCACAAGACCATGCTCATTCTTTAATCGTTATAACAGTGCCGCTAATAGATTTACTTTTGCCTCTGCATTATAATTTGTTGTTATACGTAACTATCTCACCTTTACTCCTGTGCAACACATCTTTTAACTGTCATTTCTTTGCTTATAACATATCTCCCCTGTGCAGATACTCAAAACCCTCCTCGTATCTGTTCAGATCCAGACCAGCGCACACATTAAGTAAGAGAGGAGGGGAAAGGCGTGGAGTCAACTCCCTGTCACTTCCCCCTCTTATGCGGACTTAGGCTCAGTTAAGCTGCCATGGTAGATTTAAGTCTCCCGAGCGGATCAACGTGCATTATCTGCGTTTCGGACGAAAGTGAATTATATCCATACTTATCTATCTTTAAAGCCTTTTGAGTGCCTTCTGCTCTCTCTATTGTATCCATCATTTGAAGTGCACCTCAAGCAAGAATTATTCACAGTAAGAGGAGTAAAAAGGTTTAGTTCACAATATAGCTATATTGGGTTAAGCTCACCTGCCCAGCGTCAAGGCACCTCCTGTAGGTGAGTCCCTATCCATTTGCTATATGTGTACACAGGAGGTCTCTGTTAAGACACTACCTGCATTTGAATAGCCTGCAGCGGCCATGTTTGGGGAGTGGTCAGACTCCCAAATAGAACTAAATATATATATATAGAATAAAGAATTCAAACAGTTAGGATGGTTTATGCAGAGAATGAAGGTCAATAAACTTTCTTGGGCTACTTCTGTCCCCCTGTCATCATCCATTTCTCTTCAGCCCCCACCAATACTATTCATTCTATATGTTTCCTAGAATCCTCAGAAGATAGACAATTGCATATTACTCAGTTGGATTACAGGTAGCATATTAGCACAGAAAATATCTTCTTTTTATAGTGGATCTTGTCCAGACCTCACACAGGGGTCTTGCAGTCAGCATGGAAGAGAGGAGTGAGCTCCCCTGTCACTCCCATCTCTTGTGTGGACATTAGGTGCCTTACACTGTCACAAAGCAGCCTTAAGTAATCTGTGTAGAACTCTGCCTGTAACCCCTAAAACCCACCCCTACTGTACAGTTTAAATGCACCTCCGCGCCCAACTGACGGAATTTAGGAGGGCGGAGGGGATGCGCCGCCTTGTTGAGTGAATCTAGGTTCCGTACGCCTGGAGATCCGTTGCAGAACATTTGTCATGTGCTTGCCCATTGCCAGTAACACAGACAAATTCCGCATCTGGTCTGGATCCGGTCCAAAAGTTCAGTTTTATTTTAAACATACAGCAGAGTCAACTATGAGACCTCAACAGGGGACTTTAATTATGCTTCATCTAGAGAGGATCAATGAGTGGATGGTAGACAGAGCCAGCGAGTGGTAAAAACCAACCCTTAATGTGCCTGTTTTACTACTTACATTTCATTTAGATCTGCTTATCTTGCTTACCAACATCTTGCATTTGCAACTGGTTGGATGTGTAAAAATCTTTGTGTTCTAAGATTTTGCACATCTTAGAAAACCAATATTTTTATACTTAAAGTCAAGTGTATTGAGAAACATTAATACATTTAATTAACTCTATAAGGCCATAATTTTTGCACTTTTATAAACGACCAAGAAGGTGGACAGAGTACTATTTCTTGGTTCACCCCTGGACTAGATGAAGGCTTGTATTTGAAATATTGCAATGAGATAAGTTTTGTAATTTAAGGTCATTACTTCCTTTACAGCGTCAACCAATATTGACTTTCTTTTAAAGTGTTGACTAATGTTTAATTACAGTATATACTTAATGCAGGTTAGAGTAAGTAGTACAATAATATGGGGAATGTTAAATGTTCTGGTGGTCAAAATATTATATCTACCTGTTATACTATATTACTTAAGCAGAGGAATCAGGACTATCCAATTTAAATAACAACACAGTATGCAAGACTGTCTCTGGAAATGTAGAAGAGCTTTTATTTAATTTTTTATAATAAACTGCTGATTTGGTCATGGCTGTTTCCAGTTCAGTAATGTGTATAAGTGCCTGCAGAAAATTAAACAAGATGTTAAGAATTTAGATTTCCAGGTTCCAACAGATGGGACATGTTATCCTAATTATATAGGGCAAATGGGAGGGTTCGAGGGAGTTTTTCATTTGAAAGTCTATGACAGCTAACTGAAGCAGATCTTTTCAATTGTGATGGATCTGCATCCAATAAAAGCAAGCTGTTTCATTCTAGTTTATGAACTTTCATTACCTCAATATGTTTCAAGCAGACCTCATTTCATGCTTCCATTTAATAGTGGCCCTCTCAAAGCCCAATATTTGATGAGGTATTAAAATGATTGTTAAACAAGAATATTATTGTTTTGCTTTTTACATTTACTAAATACTGTCCTTTAAAGATATTTTTAGAGTTAGAACCACCAAAACAGAGAAGCCTTGTAATTGGCTGGTGTCTTATCATATATCTGCAAATGTATGTAACAAATTCTCTGACTTTTATTTTAAAGATAGAATATTATGATTCATTGCTGGTTAATTGCAAGAGTGCTGTGGTGTATTTTGTGTATTTGTATAAATTCCCCATACCTTGCAGCACCTGCTCTATATTAACTTATAAATTGATTTGAGCAACCTCCATTTTGTGTGTTTGTTTTAAAGCGTGTCTGAGATAGCAGCTGATGGGGAGTGTTGTCTCAGAGTGGCTGTTTTGGAGACTTGGGGACCTCTGCCGCGGGTGAGCTCTCAATTTAAAAATACTTGATATATGACCCAAAGTTGGGACTCTGATGTTTTTAGAGTTAGGACCACCAAACAGAGAAGCCTTGTAAGTGGCTGGTGGCTTATCATATGTCTGCAGATGTATGTAACAAATTCTCTGACTTTTATTTTATCAATAGAATGTTATGGTTCATTGCTGGTTAATCGCAAGAGAGCTGGGGTGTCTTTTGTGTATTTAGATAGATAAATAGATAGAACTCCAAAGATATCAGGGCAGCAAGGACTTGTGATTTAGTAGTTAATGAAGTTTATTTTATTAAAATGTCAGTCAGGTATGTACTTTCCTCAGTGCCAAACATACAAATGCTCGTATAAGCAATAGAAGTAAATATTATTTAACCCACCTAGATGGGGTCATGGCTGATGGGTGGCCCAACACTGTTAGCAGCCTGAATGGCGTGAGTTATACACTATAAAATCACAGTTTTTACTACATTTGAAAATGGGGGATATCTCTATCCAAATAGAAATATTAATTGCTACAGTATGTATGTAAATACTGAGCAGCACAGTAATGTACCAAGTTGATCAGTGACATGTTTTATTATTATTAATGTTTATTTATTTAGTACCACAAATGATCTGCAGCGTTTTACAGAGAACACTAGACGTTCACATCAGTCTCTGCCTCTTTTGGAGCTGCATACTTAGGTCCCTAACACATACATACACACGAGGGTTAATTTACTCAATATCCAATCAACCTACCAGTAAGTTTTTTGGAATGTGGAAGGAAACCCACGCAGACACGGGGAGAACATACAAACACCACACAGATAAGGCCTACTCCAAGAATCGAACTCATGACCTCAGCAATGTGGGACACAAGTTTGTTTTTTTCAACAGTGTCTATGCGCTTATTATTAAAAATTTCAAAGAAAATATCAGAAGATCCTGGATGTTACCACTGAAATGTGTTTTAATATCTTTTCTTTTTAAGAGTCACTAGGTGCCAAATATGTGTCTTGTGAGCAATATATTTTTTCAGCACTTGTTCACTACCAAAGTCATTTTAAGTCATTTTAAAAACACAAATATCAAATTTCTGTCAGAATACATTTAAAATGTAAAAAAAGATGTAAGGGCTGTGAGGGTAATTCAAAATGTCTAATTAAACCGTTAATTGTTTTGCTTAGAAGTGTCAGCCTTCAAGGCTACAAGGACAGAATGCATTTGAATGCTCTTAAAGGGCCTTATTCAGACTTAAGAAGGTGCTTAAAATAAGAGAGGAAAGTCACTCCTGGGTTAAACCATGCTGATTGCAGGGGGAGTCAAGTTAAATGTATTCTTAGAATTTTTTTTATTGCACACAGATACTGTCCAGCTTTACTATCACACTGTTATTTAGACTTGGACTGGGAAACGCCAACTCTCAACTCCAATACTGCTTGCAACAGATAAAATATGACTCCACTGCAATCAACATGGTTTAGCCCAGGAGTGACTTGCCTCTCTTATTTTAAGCACCTTCTTAAGTCTGAATCAGGCCCAAAAAGCTGATATATAGGGTACATACATAAGTTGCCTATCAGTCTGTACTGCACATGCGCAATACAAGAAATTCTGTGTTGGAATGCTAGGGCTGGTAAGTATGGAAAACCCCTGACCTCTACAATGGCAATTTTCCCCTTTACAATTGGAGGAACATAGGCTGTTAGATAAGAATGGACATCTAAGGGGGAATAGGGTCTGCTTAACTAAGGTCGAACCAGCTCCTGATTCCACAATTCCTTTAACAATCTTGTCCTTTTTAGCTTAACTACTCTTGGAACACCAGTGGGCCCAACATGACAGGTGCCGTGATGAAGCACCTCTGCAAAAGAGCAATCCATCTGTCGACAGGTAGACATGTTATGTTCCAACTCTCCCCAGACAGAAAGAGCAGAGGCAGGTAGTTCAGGTAATAAAGATGGCAGAATGGACAAGTTTAACTTGTATTACGGGATGTGAGTTTGCTGGGCTAGGCGAATAGGATCCAACATGCCACTTCTTTCCATTCAGGGCCTAGGATCCAACATGACATAGAAATATTGAAATCCCTCTATCAGTGGCCAAAACATTTTCCCCAGAGTAAACAGTAAATGACTCTGGTTAGTGAAATGTTCCAGATCAATAGACTCAATAAACTGGGTTGATGTGTGTTTATCAGGACACAACTCTGCTTTGAAGTGTTGCTTGTAAGCTTAATGGTCCATAGAGAAGCAATCACAAACAGCAGTTTTAACTTTATCATAGATGACAACATAAGGCTGGATTCACAACCCCGTAATTTTTAACATGCGTGTCTAATTTTACGATTCTAGTTACTACGCATGTGTGGTAACTATGTTACGCTCTATCTATGTAGCGTTTTGTTACATAGATTGCGTACATGTGGTCTTTAAAGACCGCATATATACAATCTATGTAACGAAACTCTATTTAGATAGCGTAAAATAGTTACCACACATGCGTAGTAGCTAGGGAACGGATCCAGATTTAATAACGGCAGGGCACTTACGCACGCAAGGTGCCCAAAATGTTTTTGGCTATGCCTGGACTGTGACAACATGGTCAAGGGATGTTAAAAAGTTTAAAAGATTTTTAAAAAATCATCATTGGTTTTAATATATGATCATTTAGAAGCAGGAGTCGGTTTTCAGAAAATAGGGTAAGTTATTATAAGGATAAAGTTCTATTCCAATTCAGTAAACAGCAAACAACACAGATGCACATACAGGTATAAACAGCAGGGGTATGATCTACACTTAATGTAAGGGGACTTACGCAAGCATCTTGCAGCAGATGTCACTACACAGGTCTTCTAGCATATGGAACTCAGTTCCATATGCTTGAAGCTCCGCACTTCTGTACGCCATATTGAGTTTCTTTCAGACTCCCTAGATATTAACCTTTTCATGCTATGGGACTGTTTACACTCTGCCACAGTAAAAAAAAAAACTATTCTGATTGTCCTCACACCTCTTTGATGAATGGAAGCTTTGGCATTTGCAATGTCCACTCATATCCTATTGTACAATAAATCTCTATGGGAAAATGAACGTAACAGAGATATTAATACAGCAATCGATATATTCATATCTGCTGTTATGAAGCAAGTGTAAGTGACCCCATTTGCAGTAACATGCAATCGCTAATACCGCTGAAATGCAATTGCATTGTACACAAGGAAAAAATTTAAAGCAATTCAGATTGATTATATTCATTGATATTTTAGATAATCTTAGCAATATATGTTCATATAAATCATGGTTGCCGGACGTTCTTGGAGACTCCTGGAATCCTGGGAGATCTCCCGGGAGACCACCCTTTTCTCCCGGAGATGATAGTGTCCAGGAATAATACTATTTCTAGAGTTACATATAATTTTTGCACTGCTGAAATTTAATATAACTATAGTATTATGGACACTGTATTGTCACATACACAGTGCCTGGACCGCTGCATCCAGTCAGTGTGTATGTGTTGTTATGGCAACACAGCGCCGTTATCAGCATGACACTGACAGAGGTGCCACAGAGGATGGAGGGTGAGGAAGAAGAGAGGGGAAGAGAGGGGAAGACTTAAAACAGTTAAGAAACCTAAAAAAGGGTTTGGAAGGGGCTGAAGGTACATGATGGGGAATACTGAGGGGGACTGAAGGCACATGATGGGAGATACTAAGGGGGGCTGGAGGCACATGATGGGAGATACTGAGGGGGACTGAAGGCACATGATGGGAGATACAAAGGGGGGCTGGAGGTACATAATGGGAAATACTGAGGGGGCTGTAGGCACATGATGGGAGATACTGAGGGGGGCTGGATACTTTGCAGAACACCCATACACAAACTCTAGCGCTGCAGGGACCACCCCACCCGGCGACACAGGGACCAACTCCTGGCAAAGCAGGGACCACACCCTAAGCTTTTTACTTTTCTCCCTGAAATTATTTTTCAAAAGTAGGCAACCATGATATACATTAATATGATGTTAGGGAGGAATATGATGGACTATAGAGGAGGGATATGCTATAAGATTAGGCTAATAAATATAATAAGGAAAAATGTAAAGACATTTGGGGGCACAGGTGGAAAGGGGAACTAGTCAAAGTACCCTCAATAATTAAAATCTACTGATACAAAATGAGAGCTTGACACTGCCTTATGGGTGCCTTTGCAAAACGCTCAACTACAGCTACTCCACTCTGTCAGTCTCTACATTGGCTGCCTGTAAAATACAGAATCAAATACAAAATCCTCTTGCTAACCTATAAAGCCATAAGCAACACTGCACCTGCATACATTTCCTCACTTGTTTCAAGATATATCCCGGCACGTTCTCTCAGATCATCACAAGATCTACAACTCACCTCTGTACCTCATAAATGCTCAGATTTAAGGTTGCAAGACTTCTCCCGGGCAGCACCCACTCTCTGGAATAGCCTTCCTCGCTCATTAAGACTATCCACTACTCTACAATCTTTCAAGCGTTCCCTTAAAACTCATCTCTTCAGACAAGCTTATCAAATTCCACAACCACCCTAAGCATTAAATACCATATTATCAACCACTTCTACAATTTAACACATTACGAACACAAACCCGCACGCTCTCTGTTCTACAATTCCCTCATCTCTGCTACTAACACTGCTGTGAGCATACAGAGCATTGAGCACTTTTGTCATACACCCTGGCTGGTCCATTGTGTGATATATAGCACTTGCCCTTATGTATCAAACCCATTGTCCTATAGAGTGTAAGCCTGTGAGCAGGGCCCTCTTACCCACCCAGTCTGTCTGTTATTCCCCAGTATTGTTATAAAGATTGTAACATTGTAAAGCGCTACGTAATCTGTGGGCGCTATATAAAAACCTGTTAATAAATAAATAATAAATAAATGGGTGTGTATGGAGTCCGAAAATATAATGGTCGGATTCCCAGTCACGTAGTTTTCGTCTTATGTACGTTGTTTTAAGACTTGAACTACTACACATGCGCGCTTACGCAATCAACGTACAGAAATGGTACATAGAGAGCGCAAATAAGCTACCACGCTTGCGGAACTCTTAAAACAACATACGTAAGACGAAAACTACGTAACTGTGAATCCGGACCAACATTTTTGTGCTGCTATATTTTAGAACAATTATTATTGTGGTTTTGGTTTTTATTTCCATAAATGTTGTTTTCCCACTGAGAATGATAGGATCTGAGTGCCTATGAAACGAAATTAAACTATTATTATTTTTAAGTGTATTAAATCAGTCACTGTTTGAAATATTTATTTTGCAAGTCAAATTCCCTATCACACACATTAGCATATTTTTTTGTTGTCGAGTTCTTGAGTAACTGAATAATGATGTCTGTAACCCAATATAAAACACTTGCAGTCATGAAACCTTTTCATTCATATGCAAAAAACGGCTGCTGAGTAAGGCTCTTTTCCCCAGATATATTCTAATTTGTAGTTTTATTTTCAATTTTCTATTTCATTATGTTTTAAACCCCTTGAAGGCGATATCTATGCACACGTTGTCTTCACCATGGTATGACTCATCAGGGCACACTGCACAATTAGGGTAATTCTAGGCAGGCTTCTGTTTTCGAAAAGCTCAGACTAGATATTCAGGAACATTGATAAGGACTTAATTTCCGTGAGAGCTTATTATAAAAGCTTGATGAATATGAAACTCCTTTTAGAAAACAAAATAACTGCTTGTAACTCTAAGCACGGTGACTTTGGAAACATATAGGCAATTTAAGACCTGGTCAAAAGCACAATGCAATGTAAGTGAAGAAAAGTTAAACTAAAAACAGAATTAGAGTGGAGACGTGGAGACATGGAACCTGATTCAGAAATTGAAAATAAGAGATGAAAGTTCCTCCCGGGCAAAACCATGTTGATTTCAGTGGGAGTAAAATAAATTGTATTCTTTGCATACATGGATATATCTTTGCTTTTGCTTACTGCACACAGATACCAACCAGCTTTACGTTTACACTGTTATTTAGACTTGGGCTGGGAAATGCCCCCTCTCAACTCTAATACTTTTGCAACAGATTAAATTTAACTCCCCTGAAATCAGCATGGTTTAGCCCAGGAGTAACTTTCCTCTTTTATTTTTATTCTCTGAATTAGATCCGTGAAGTTTTGCCTCACTCAGCTTAAATTTACATATTCAATATAAAGCTTTGAAGTATGGGAGTTCTCAGTGCAAAATCAAAGCATTTTCCTGCCTTGAGAAGAATTAAAATTCCAAAGTAACCCTCACATTGCAACATGGTTTTGCGCAGGTCTACATTTGTATGTGGCTGTAGACCAGTCACATACACTGATTCTTATAACATTTATGGCTCTGTCCCTTTGTAGTGGACTTTATTTATTTATTAAGTTACTTTTATTAAATCGTGCACAACTATGATGTCAGATTGGCTATTACTTAACCATTGAGTGAAGCTAGGTTAAGCCCTCGGATTGACATTTCACTTGGTAAAATAATAGTCAATAGCATATTGACAATTATATAGCAATAGCAATAGCAATAGCAAAAGCATATTCAACACTGCTATAATAGTTATTACTGCATAGAAAATATCTAGATTTAGATATCATATTAAAATTAGAATAAAGGTTCTTTGACAACAAAACTAAGAAATTAAGATAGAATCCAATGGTACCCGTGGATTTGTCTATATTCAGCAGCTAAAGTAAAATACAAATGAACGAACATGGACTAGATCCTAAGCTAAGTAGGCTGGCGTAATAACACTAGCCGATGAAATAAAATCGCACATTTGTATTTACTGCACATGCGCGCGGCAGATGTTACACCGCGTAACTCTTAACATAAATACCATCAGCGTAAATACGAACGAAGGGGCAGGGGCATCAATACGACACCCGTAATTATGCTTTGGAGGCAGAGGGAGGCATTTAAATTGGACAGTATGGTCTGGGTTAGGCCATCACATTACGTACATCATTACGCTAGGAAAAGGTAAGGTTTGGGCAGCGTAAAATGGCCAAAGTACATACGGGGGAGTGCCTAGAGTAGATAACAGTTATTATGCTAGCGTAACTATGCTACGTGTTGTAACGTAACTAGCCTGTAGGTCTGGATCTGCCCCCATGTGTTTATATTTTAGAACCAGCAGGTTCTCCCATCAGCATATTTATCCTAACAAAACATCCTCTTACTTGCTTGGCTAAGTTGTCCAAACTCCTATTTATAAGTTATGGAGATCCACCTACTTCTTGTTAGCATGTAGCACATACCCTCCAACATTTTTTTTACAGGAAAATCGGTACACCTGGGGGGCATGTCCATGAAGGGGGTGCGGCTTGTCCAGAGAAGGGGCGGAGCTTTAATATATTTTTATTTTACCCCTTATTATATGAGCTTAGAACTCACAGGAGAGGGTCCTGTCACTATAGCAGTTCTGTAGGAATCTATCCCTGCAGCTCTACTATAGTGATCAGACGTTTCAGGACTGGAAGGTGAGTATAGGGTGGAGGGAATTGCTGTGTCAGAATCCGGTACAAGAGCCCTTTTAGCCGGTACAGACCACTAAAAAAAGGTACTGTGCCTGCTAAATAGGTACAGTTGGAGGGTATGGTAGCATGCATTCCATTTGTTTCCCTTTTGGCACTGTGCAGAAGTCTTTCTTAAAGCTCTACTAGGTTCTAAAAATATCTTATGGCTATTTTATATGTGTATAATATTTCTACTGTCATAATACAAATAACGTCATTACTAACAACTAGTTTGGGCATATTTTATCTTGAAATGCTTTTATCAGATAGATTTTTTTTTTAAATTTTGTTCAAAAGTACACATCTAAAATGGCAGCTGCTATTATGAAACATTTAATATTATTGGTGTCACATTAATCAATTAAGTGTAGTTACAATTATGAAACATGCCCTCTTTTCATTTAGATCCATTATGTCCTTAGGATTTTAGCAACTGAAGAGGATTTAGGATTTTGGCCATGTGAAGATACAGCAATATGAGTGGGAACATTTACTAAAATCATCTTGGCATTGGTTTTAAAGTGCTATATTTTTTTACCAGGAGTGTCACAAGTGACCTATGCCTACTTTTCATGTCAGAAATTGGGGTCATAATTTGTAAACAGTGGTTTTGTGGGTGTATTCTGACAATATGGCCTTTAGTGAATCTGGTAGTTTAAAAACAGTCAAGAAAACTCAAAATAAAGCAAAAACACAAAACAAACAAAAGACTATACAATATTTTTTTTTACATTTTAGTTAGTCCTTTATTTATATCTTTGAATTGAAGAATTACACACTAGCCAACATTGTTATATATTTACATGCTGCAACTGTTTGCAAGAAATTCAAGAAAATATCTTTTATCCGCTACTCATTTACAATCATATGTTTACTACCTCATATTTTATGAGGCGGGAGTCTCTCCGAAGACTAAATTGGAATCTAGTTTCCATTAGAATTTGCAATTCCGAACCATTATGTGCATATAAGAAAGATTAAAATGTAATCTATAAGGCTGATGAATGCAGCAGTAACAAAGCAATGTGGATATAAAGCAGTTTCAGAGTTTCAAACATACTTTGGATACATTTGTTGAACCAGAGGAGAATTTTTATATATATATTTTTTCTTTATTTCAGGCCACAATTGTGGTTTGTTTACTTTTTTATTTTACAAGCAAATTAATAATAAAAGTAAAATGATCTTCCGGCAATGACAAAAAAATATGCTGATAATCAAAATAAATAACCAGTTCAATAAAAGAACTGCACAAATGAAAGCAAAAATACATTTGACAAATAAATCTTTGTCCTATATTGTATGTCTTTAATAGATATTCTTTAATACTGCTGCAAAGTAATTCTGACAAGTAAATCATGGAAGCCCACTTCTGACATCACTATGCAATACACTATTGCTTGATAATTTTATTGAGCTGTAAAGCAATATGACATATATTAACATCAAATACATTTTATTACACCTTTATTCATTTTATTTTTAATAGAGAGGTGTATTTCTGTGTAAAGAAGTCTGACAGCACTTACATGATACTGGGCTGGATCCAGACTTAAGTAATTGCTGGAAATTAGTTACTCCTGGGCTAAACCATGTTGATTTCAGGGGAGTCATATTTCATCTGTTGCAAACAGTATTAGAGTTGAGAGGTGATGTTTCCTATCCCAAGTCTAAATAACAGTGTGATAGTAAAGCTGGTCAGTATCTGTGTGCAGTAAGCAATTCAAAGCTATATCCCTGCATGCAAACAATACAATTAACTTGACTCCCCCTGAAATCATCATGGTTTAGCCCAGGAGTAACTAATTTCAAGCTCTTACTTAAGACTGGATCCAGCCCCCTGTTTGTAGTTGAGTGACACCAATCACACCAAAATTAATTTTGGATATTTATCTCATATTGTCAGGTCTTGAACATTGTGTTCATGTCAAAGAAGTGGGAAACATAAAGTATTCTTTTATTAAATGAAGCTGACATAGCAAAATTATCTCTAGTATATCCTGGCAACTACTCAAATCAATTACTTTAAAGATGTCCCCCTACACTGTAGTTAAGCATTAGGTATTTCATTGCTGTGGTGTTTTATTTGACACATTCAGGGGCTTGGTGCATCACCCAAATAGTTAGAAATATAATTAGAAATAAATGAAATACATTCTTTATTAACAAATAAGTTATGTATCGGAAATGTTCTAAATCCACAAGTGACTTAATTACAGTAAAGAAAAAAATATATATAGAAAAACAAGCAGTAACACTATGATTACATAATCCCCATGCAAATAACATATGTCAGTGGTTAAAGAACTGTGAGAATAAAAGTCTCAATCTTACATCCACACAAAGTAAATATAAAGCATATTTTTATTAATTAAATAATGAATTACAATCTAAATATTTCCTTAATTAACAGTGTTCGAATTTGCATAAATTTAAGTAAGTTAATCT
>WWET01002294.1:132108-143880 GCA_011038615.1 Limnodynastes dumerilii
GAAGTGGCGTGCATTCTTGATGAGGGAGGGAAGGGATGGAGGGTTCTAGTGATGGAACAGTAACAGTGGCACACCCAGTATGAGGGGGGGGGGGTTCTGGTAGCCTAGAAATGCCCCACAATGAATATTTAAAAAAAAAAAAAATTGGAAAAAAAGACAAAAATTTGATTAGTTGAAAAAAGGTTCGTGGCTTCACATTACTGGTTTGAAAGGGGGTGTGGCCTTTATGAATAAGCAGGAGGAATCCCACAACAGAGCCGGAAACAATATATACTATAATATAAGGGGATATATTATGGGTCTGGGAATTGCCTGTACTATAAAATAATGGGATATATTATGGGTCTGGGAATGGCACATACATAATATAATATATTTATACTATCATATAAATAGGATATAATAGGGGTCTAGGAAAGGTATACTCAGGGCTGGCACTATGTGGCAAGCGGGGGAATGCAAGGCTGGACAGGCACCAATCCCCCTGCTCCCCCCACTCCCCAGCGCTGGTCTAATCCCTTAAATGAACGCTGCTGTTAAACATTGTAAGGCGTTCTCACCAAGAGTGCCATAAAGTGTTTAACAGTGGCTCTCATTCTCTACAGGGCACCTCCTGTGTGAAACTGAATGATGCTGACATGACCTAAGGTCACATCAGTGTCATTTGCATAAGAACCCACTGTGGAGGAGAGCAAAAGACTGAAGGAGGGAAGACTCCAAAGGTAAGTGTATTATAAGAGTCAAAAGGGAAATATTGGGACTGGAGACATGATAGGAAATACTGGGGGAATGGAGAGACATGATGGGGAACTTGGGGACTGGAGACATGATGAGGGATACTGAGGAGGCTGGAGACACCTGATGAAGAATACTGGTGGTGGTGCTGGAGAGACATGATGGGGATACTGGAGGACTGGAGAGACATGATGGGGATAATAGGAGCTGAAGAGACAGGATGGGGGATACTGGGAGCTGGGGAGACATGAAGGGGGATACTGGGAGCTGAAGTCACATGATGGGGAATACTTGGAGCTGAAATTATTGAATAGGGAATACTGGGAGGCTGGAGACACATGATGGGGAATATTTTTACAAATTATGTAAATAATGCATATGCAAACTTTTAATTGAAATATTGTATATTAAAATGCATTCAACATGTAATCATTGGTTTAGTCTGTTACTGCTTAGAAAAAATTATAGTAGATATCAAGCACATACAGTATCATTGGTCACCCATACACTAGAAACAGAAGATGTCATTATTATACTAATACCTACTTAAGATGTATAAAATTATTTATGAATGTAATTATATAATTATCAGCAAGCAGAGATGCACTAAATCTGTGCTCATCAGAAGGGCTCATTGTAGACTAACGTTTAGCTCTCCTGTAATAAATAATTACAAATTCTTGGAATCATAGTGGTTAGCAGTTATCAAAAGGTTGATGGCTATTTCTACATAAAATTGAATTAAAAAAAGTTAATAGCACTGAATCAACCAGCAATTATTTCCTTTACATTGACTGTTAAGGTGTACTAACCTAAGGCAACCCGAGCAGCAGAAGCATCATAGTTGATCCAGAAAGAGACCCATGAGAGAATTGTGATCAAAATGGAAGGCATGTAAGTCTGCAAGATGAAATAGCCAATGTTCCTCTTTAGCTTAAAACTGAGAGATAATCTCGGATAGGAACCTGAAACCAAATAATACAATCATTATATGGCCAAAAAAGGTAAAACATTCCAAACAATGAATACTCAAAGAAGCTAATGGGCAATGCATTATCGTCTTATCATTTAATACCTAGTACACCTAGCACTAGATCCATTAAACTTCTGTAATCTGAGTGAAGAATTTCTCATTTCTATACTGAGCTGGATATAAATCACACAAATCCACAAAACATATAGTGCCATATTCAATGTGCTCTTTACCAACCTGTGGAAAAAACTACATTTTTTGAGAGAAGCTTGTAGTCAACGATGGAAAATTGTGGTAATTCAATCCTATCCACTCCTGTGACTGCATGGTTACCCCCTCGCCAATAAAATTCAATATCATCAGTGGTATAGCCATCTGAAAGATAAATAGATAATATTTTAGTTCACTAAATCAAAAAATACAATGATGATTAAAAAAGTAACACAATAATAATTAGAACACAACAACACATACGCAAGCATATAAACCTTTGTTTAAATGGCCTTTATCCAGCATCTCTTCGACTGCAACTGTGTCCACATACATTTATTCCATATTACAGTTTCTTGCTCTGTCTTTTAAACACAACTACTTGGATAATCAGAAGTAATTTACAAACCTTTACACTTATTTATCTTAAGCTATTATTATTGTAAGTAAGTAGAGCCTATGTCTGGCTTCAATCCATGAATTGTGCTCCTTTCTCCCATAAAATCTAATTATTTATTAAATTGTTCTAAAAAAACATTACAAAATATGAATCTATCCTGATGAGTCCATTTTCAAATACGTTCCCAAAAGTAATAGCTCTAATGTTTTGGCATTATGATTGTGTTCATGGAGATATTTCAAGGGCCTGTGTATTGATTCATCTTTGTGATGGTAAATATTTAAATTGCTTCATTTATAGGCAGTGCTGCAATGCAGTTGCACACCTGGTTTCCTGTTAATAAAAGGCACCAGTCAGTCATTTAAAACCCATTGAAAACACATTTGCAATTTTCTTTTCTCAATGGCAGTTCAGAATACAGATAAAAAAATCTAATTTAGAAAAAGTGCATTGGGTATTATCTGGACCATTTTATGTGAGGATGGGGCAGAAGTTTTAAGGTAGGGGGCTGCTGACTTCATTCCTTGTGCTTTGCATCCATGTGAAGCCAATTTAGGAAATCATGTTATGATTTAGTTTAAGCAGAGAAATAGGCAAAGGTGGTGGAAGAACACTGGGTGGGCGGTGGTGGTGATCCTACAGATGCGCAGAGCTGACCTGCATACTCAGCATTGGAAAAGACCAGCTGAGTGCTGTTTATAAACAGATTCTTTGTGACTCCAGGAGTCGCATCCCTGCTCCACACGCCATTGTTCAATTTATTAGACCTACTGCAGGACTCAATGGTTCCCATCAGAGAAGGGGAGACTTAGCGATAGGCTGCAGGGAGAGAATGCATTGGAGAAGGAGATACTTAGGATTAGGCTGCAGGAAAGGTATGGATGGAAGAAGGAGAGTCTTAGGTTTAGGCTGCAGATAGGGGATGGATTGTAGCATGGGAGCCTTGGGGTTTGCATGCAGGGAGGGGATGGAGCTTAGAAGGGGAGACTTAGGGTTAGACTGTGAGGAGGGGATAGATCGGAGAAGGGGAAGATTAGGGTCAGGCTGTGGGGAAGGCATTGTTAAGGTAATGGAGGGTGAGGGTTAGGGTAAGAATTAAGATAAGGGTTGGGATTGGAAAAAATATTTACCAGCTGACGCTACCGATTGCTGTGGGTATCTTTGATAACGTGTCTTCGAAGGGGCAGGAACAGCCGCTAGTGGTTGAACATCATATATGTGCTGTCTAAAATGGCCCTGTCGTAAAAGGGCCGTTCTCAGCATCGGAACACATCCTTAATAAGCCTATGCAAAATATTCAGCAATGTGCTACTATTCAGTCCCACTGTTATACATAATTAGAGTACAATATTAGCATTTTAGATCTATTAGTTCTCAGTGAAAGAGCACAGTTATTTATTCATTGTATTAGAAATACTTTTTAGGAGTGAAACTTTTCTGCTGTCTTGGGACCAGACTCAGAGAATGAATATAAGAGAGGAAAGTTATTCCTGGGCAACACTATGTTGATTAGGGGGGAAGCACATTTCATCCGTTGCAAACAGCATTAAAGTTGTAAAAGTAAAGCTGGTCAGTATCTGTGTGCAGTAAGCAATTCAAAGATATATCACTGCATGCAAAGAATACAATTAACTTGACTCCCACTGAAATCAACATGGTTTTGCCAGGTATAACTTTCCTATCTTATTTTCAATCTCTGAATCTAGTCCTTTATGTTCAGAAAGTATTTTTATATAGGAAAACACAAAGCATCCAACAGAAATTTAGGGCAGGTTAGTTCTGCATATATTGTAATGCAATGTATTATTTGCCAAGACTTTGACAATACTCGCTGGCATGAATGCATTTCATTTTCAGGTTTCAGCTGTGTTAATAAGAAAATGCTTGTGGACTAAACATATTCAACAGAAATATAGCACCTGCTGATGTATTTGATTTCAGCTTTGTCTTAGGAATGTTATGATGTGCACCATTGAATTTACAACTCATGCTGCGTTTTCTAACAATGAAATTTAAATAGGATGTACTTTTGCATGTGGCTTGCTCTGACACTTCAAATATGTGAATCTGTAAAGTTTTATAGCTCGCTGTTTAACAAGAGGTAAATCAAATTTTCTGTCTAGGCATGTCTGGATAATGCTAATATTTCACTTTCTTTGTCTTTCCGATTGAGCAACAAAGGAGTTTATGAATATAAGACTGCATGACTCGGCAATATGTGACGCTATCTATAACATATTCTGTAGTTGATTGCAATTGAGAGCAAACATAAAAATACATAAATGCAAACATAAAAATAAAATGAAACATGGTATTAAGAGGCAGACAGAGAAAGAACTAGGGCTCTTCTCACAATCTTAAAACCCCCAAAAAATCTCTAAAATCAAAATTAAGTACTGTATGTACAGTGGGACTCAGATACAGCTTTCCCATCTAAGATGCTGCTTTTGTGACATGTGTGACATGGTGGGGAAGCTAGATTGTAACCCATTAGTAAAGTGTTAAAACTTTGTTTACTTACCATTTAACAGCTGTTAGCTTCCTGCAGTGATCAGACATTAGAGTTGACATCACCCATTCAATTCACAAGATGACTCATACACTCTCTCTGTAGGACATTGAATGGGTGACATCAGCTCCAATGTCTGATCTCTGCAGGAAGCAAGTAGCTGCTAAATGGTAAGTAAACAAAGCTTTAATGATTTCTGAAGTCTTATTCAACTTTTACCAGCAGGTGGGCTCATCTTATATGGCAGGCTTTACCATGATTTTGGGAAAAGTTTAATTAGGCATAACTTTCCTTTTTAGCATGATATACTGGGTTTATGGCCTGCAAAATGTTTTGAGATAAGCCAAAGAAGGAGTATCAGCATTAAATAAAAATAGAAGGGTGGTATATGGTGATATTGGAGGGGGTTTATTCTGCCACAGTTTTTTTTATTACTCACAATGGGGTAGATCCAGAACTCCGCTTGCAATCCGTTTACTCGCGTAGCGTATTTACGCGTGCATACCTTCTATACACTCCCCTTTGCACGCCCCTTGAATGTACGTATTTTGTCCGAGATCCGCTTTCCAAACCCTACCTTAACTTTTGCCCACGTAACCGATGCCATCCGCTCACGTACGTATGTGCAGCTAAGCACGCCCATACTGTACACTTTAAATACAAACCTCCGCCTACATAGCGTATTTCAGACGTATTTTAGACTCATGAAAATTGGCACGCCCACACTTAAGGATTTACTATAATGCGCATGCGCAGTACTTACCAAAACGCGATTTTACGTGTCCGCCATGCGTAAATTCGCTCACAATCGTTGTTCTGGATCTGGCCCAATATTATTACAGGAAAATGATGAACAATTTAAACTACTGATCTCTGTGAAAAAACTCCATTCAGACATGGTATTTTATACTATCTGCCACTGCTGCTTGAGAGGGTGTGTGGTATTGGGCTGTGACAAAACATGCTGAGATGCAATGCAATTCAAATGCAGTTTTATGAAGAGTCTACATTGTAATGAGTAGTACATAGACTGAGGTGGGATTAATATCCTGCCTGCTGTACACACAGGTTATGCACCAGTCACTCTGCATGGATTAGCACAATGGTTCTCAAGCTATTTTGTTGCGATCCCACTATACAGAGTCCATATCAGTGACCTACGTACACAAAACAGACAGCACACAAATGACCGCTATACAGTACACAATACCAAGAGCATAACAATGACAGGCTGTCATCCAGGGCAGTTCTAAGCAATAAACAGGTGTGTGTGCCGGATTGGTACTTGGGACCCCTTACCCTTTCTGACAAGGAAAATTCTGCCAATCTGTCACCGGATTACTTCACCTATGAGAGATCAAACCCTCTCCCCTCACCTACATAAAATGATACCTTAGAGCAGACACTTAAACACCCAAACCCAGACTAGAATTTCCCCACCACTTTAAACTCCAGATCAGACCCCTTACCACCGGCTTTAATCTCCTTAATGAAAGTAAGACCCACTCTTCCTTATTAAATGTAAAACCCCAGAGAAGAACCCCCTCCTCACCTTCCTATTAAATTACATAAGATTTATTGCTAATCCTGTAGCTCCTGCTAGACTTTCTTCGCTTGCATTGTGGTTGGTGACATCCATCCACCAGTCAGGGTAATGAGACTGTTCACTACACTGACTGGTAAATGGCCATAGTAATCCATCCGACTGGCTATTAACAGCTGGAAGGAAATGTGAGGATTCTCCTTGGCCATTCTGCCTGTGTTTAACCTGCAGTCATAGCAGTCAGGGAGAATCCTCAGCCTGAGTCACAGCTACAAGTTTGAAAGAGAAAAACAGATTTACAAATCCTGTCAGTGTTCACATATCACAGTTTGCTTTCTTAGAGATCCCCATGAAGATGTGGCTGTGACCACCTTTGGGGTCATGATCCATAGTTAGAGAACTGTTAGTTAGCAATTCAAACATGTGCTTCTTCTGATGAAAGATGGCAGATCCTATTTCTTGGTGTTGCATGGATGCAGACAACATTTATTATTATCATCTATATCTATTTGTTAGACACAACAAATCACACAGATCCAGACAGGCAGATAGAAGACTTGGTTAGTCTGTATTGAGAGAAATCCAAGCAATTTTTACACACAACCTACCTGAAATAAAACATAAAGTAAGACGCTAATCTGGAGGAGCTCAACATTCGTTCAAGAGGCATTGTTGTTGCTGTTATAGTGCAAACATATGAAGGGGGCAATGGGGTATTTATTAAATGTGTTTAGCCTAAAGACAGGTTTAAAGGTAACAAAACCCTGTAATCAGAGCATGGAACAGATATCTGTCATTTCCACACCCCGTTTCGCTGAGCTTAAAGTGTGCTACACCACAATCAAGATGGCTCCTCTGTGCAAATCTTCAAGTGGTGTTTGGCCTCCCTTAAGTTGGTTAGAGTTATGTTTTGACAGCAGATATTGCAGTGATATTTTTTGCCACCATGCTGCTGTATAACCTGTATTCTGTGACCTTTTCTTCTCTTCCTATATGTGTCAATGGGCTGGATTCAGATTTGATAATGGGAGAGTAGTTCCACATGGCACATGCGTAAGTACCCTGTTCAGGCCTCCTGTGTATGTGTATGGAGGCCCATTATGCATGGAATGCGACATAATAGATGCTACATTCCCTGCAGGGCGTGACTGCAGTGGGTGGGGGATCTATGCAGATTATATAGTAAGGGCATGCACCTGCCCCGTTTTACATGGGGCATATGATTTAAGGTAAGGGTTAGAGAACAGAATATCCATGCGTGTGAGGGGAACGTATTACTCACCCACACACAAACTATAGGACCACATGCACGTAACTCCATTCCATATGAATAGACTTATGTTCGTGCAGACGTTATTAATTCAGAATCCGGTCCAATATCATTTCATGAGTTGATAAATATTGGGGTGGCATCCTGAAGTATGGAGAAGGCATCAATTGTCAGGCAGATCAAAGTTACAATATATAACATTGTCATTCCAATATACACTTTGGTATGAGATGCGTTGTGTGAGAGATTGTTCACATTAATGTGACCTGTACATGAGTCCTACTAAACAGAGTGTAAAGTGATATTTACATAAAGCAATAGGGAGAACTTTCCTCATAGCATGTTACCTGCTGTCACCTGGCCTATCTTATTAATTAGATGCCTAGGGGCAAGTTGTTCGGTAAAACAATTATGATTTGCATGAATAATCATTTCAGAGATAGACGTGAGCTTCATTTTAAAGGGCAGGTTGTGGAAGTAATTTAACCAAGTTAAAACTGAAACTGAACCTAAGACATTACATAACAAAAGTCATCTGGTTGTCGACAGCACCATAATATCAAGCTACCCCAGGCCAGTTATCACTGATTCAGGTCAGCAACAAACATGTAGGCATCCCCTATAGGGAAACCACAGGCTGGTGAGCACAGAATACTATACCTGTAGCTCCATGATACATTATGATTGGCCATATTCTACCCCCCCCCCTTCCCCCACACACATTGCGTCTTTGAAATCTTCTTTTAATCTTTATGAAAAATAATTTGTGTAATAGTTAGCCCATTACCAGTACTTCTATATGGCATTCTAATCCTATTTATAACAGCTCATGATATATGGTAAACCAAGATCTTCTGGCCTAATGCAGCTAACCTATATCCAAGCAAAATAATAAGTGAATGGTTTTATCGGGCTGTCACTGCTTTTTATAGGGGTGACAGGCAGTTCTTAGTGTCCAGCACTTCCTAGAACCCCTATACTTGGTGTAGGACTACAGCGGGGCATAAAAAGGACTGGGGCACAACAATTGTGCATATAACAAACTCAGTGCAGGACTTGGGGGAATCATAAGGACTGTCGTAATACAGTGTGGCAATCAAATCAATTTATAAGTTTAGGTAAGTACAGGGTTGCTGACTTTTTAGAGTTTCCCTCCGGGAGAACCCGGAGGGAAGCCATAGATTTCTGCAAGGGGGCAGGACTTAATGACGCGATTTATGCAAATCGCATCATTAAGCCCCACCCCTGTCAATCACTCTTGTAATCTCTAGCGTTTCAGGGGATGGGCGGGGCTTTAAGACCTCATCAAGCCCCGCACATCCCTAGTAACACTAGGGATTACAGGAGTGATTGATGGTTGGTGGGGCTTGTGGGAGCTTTGCTGGCTTTCCTGGGATACCGGGAGAACTGTTCCAATTTCGGGAGTCTCCCGGATATTCCGGGAAAGTCGGCAACCCTGGGTAAGTACTGGTTACCTGATAACTGTGTCTAATCAACACTAGTCATGCTTCAATGATAAATCAAAGTTATAACCTTAAAAAACTGATAAACACATAGCAACATTCTTTATATATTAAAGGAAATTAAAGAATATGATATAAAATGCAGCAGGCCTTCAAATAAAATATGGGAGAAATATTATATTAGCTATCTAAATCATTGGCACTGAATGAAATAATGAAAAAAGTAAAACAGAACACAAATAAGTATGATTTAAGTAGAATATTTGTCAGTAATAACCGAGATTATTTTAAACCTTGCAATTATTTTCCATCACTAAGGGCCAGATTTACTAAGCTACGGGTTTTGAAAAGTGGAAATGTTGCCCATAAAAACCAATCTGATCATAGATGACATTTTTTAATATGTAACAGGAAAATGAGAGCTAGAATCTGATTGGTTGCTATGGGCAACATCTCCACTTTTCCAAACCCGAAGCTTAGTAAAGAACCCTAAATGTTCTTTGTATTTAAACATGCTGTAAAATTTAATAAAATTTTTTTTATACTGAGACAGATGTGTAGGGCAATTAATATAAGTTAAGGTGCCCAATGATGCAATTCAAGGAATGGAAAGGTGATACATCAATAAACAGGATTTACTTGTTTTATATATGTAGCACCCCTTTCCCCTGCATAGTGTAAGGGGTGGTGTAGTATAGGAGTTTGTAGCTTCAGGTCCTCCACCTGAGTCTTCTGGACAGTGCGTAGGGGATGCGGTCACTTGCTGTTTCCACCATGGCTGACTCGGGAAGCCCCTTGGACCCCACCACACTAATAGTGAATAACTGGGACCACACCGCAAGTATGGGAAATGGAAATGGTATTTATTAAGGACAGCTTGGGACAGGGAATGGCAACGATTAAAAAGGGCTGTTTTACTGGGCAGAAGTAAAAGGGTTGGCAATGAAGTAGGGACAATGGCAAACATTGATAGACATACAATACAATAGTTTAACCTCTCAAAATGGCGACTACATGTGCAAACAGTCTCTACAAAATGGCAGCCAATACACACACTCAGACCCGCTGCAGCCATAATCACACAACAGTAAATCTCTGACAGTTCTATAGTTTTCCTGTCCAACTATAATAATCAGACTAGACTAAGAATGTTGGTGCACATGTAGAACAGTGGTAACCCAGGTTATGTATGTTAGAAAGTCCCAAAGTCCTGTGTAGGCTGTGTGCAACAAAGTCTCAAAGTCCACTTTACTTGACTCCTCCTGCAGTGTAATGGTGTGGCAGAACTGATGATATGTGCAGCATGAGTGTATCAGCATACCCTCCAACATGACCCCCTCCATTCGGTACATAATACTCTGCTCCTACTCTTCCTTCCTAATCTCTGATTGCAGTCACCTGTGTTACACTAGTTATTTAAATAGAAAGGTGTGTAACACAGGTGACTGCAATCAGAGATTAGGAAGGAAGAGCAGGAGCAGCATATTATGTACCGAATGGAGGGGGTCATGTTGGAGGGTCTGGTATCAGTGTGATTGAATGCAATTATTTATCTCCGGATTGAGGACTGCAGCTCCACAGCGCATCAGCTCAAGTTACCCCACTAGCTTGATCTTGCTTGTAGTTCTCTGATCTCACTTACAGCTCTCCCCCAGCTGGAATCTCCCTCAGGAGGATGGGCTCAAGGTCAAGTCTCTTCAAGGTTCTACCATACTTAGACTAAACCCAGCAGCAGATGCTGTGCTGCCTAGGCAAGTCTTTCTCTGCTCTCTGATTTCTCCTCAGTGACTCCTCTGCAGATCCTCTGCAGCTCCTCTGCTCACAGGCTATCCTCTCTGCCTCAGACACTGCAGCACTCACTTCCTCTCTGGGAACTCCTCCCAGCCCCAGAGCACTGTGAGGGTGGAGTTCTGTCTCGTTCCTTGTGGTCATAACAAGTCCTGGCAAAGGATGCATGATTGAGGGCACCCTTGCTACATATATAAGTGTTTCTACATTTTGATAAACATATTATGTTCTGCAATCCACACTAAAGCATTTCAGCTGTAATCCTGAATGAGTTATTATGTTTTATAGCTTTCTATAAATTACAGAGAAATACTGAGAAAACATATTACACATTTTTTTTTAATGGATGCATCTGTGAGAATGAAGCTCAAAGATTAAGATCTTTTGAAATCTGACAATATAAGGAAATATAGAACATTATTCCAGTGGGGTGAGTCACATATTGCCTTAGTAATACATTTTTTTATTTCAAATCAGCTTCCTTAAATTTTATGGCAATTATTTAAATAAGAGCAACACAACTGTCAAGAAAACAGAATGATAATTAGGCGTGTGGGTCCCCTCGCTGAGGAGAAGCCATTGATCAACAAAAGAAATAAGATCTTATGACAAATAGTAAGTATGAATTTAGCCCAAACCCTTAACTTAATCCTTCACCTAACCCTCCCCTATACTATCCTATCCCTCTCTTCCCTGCAGCCTGACCCTAACCCTCTCCTCCCCGCAGCCAGACCCTAAGACCCCCTTCCCCGAAGCCTAACCCTAGGGGTTAGAATAACTAAGCTGCGGTAAAGGCATAAAGGATTATAAACCCCCAGCTGCTGGCATTTGCACGAGTCATGCGAAGGTTGATGGGACTGGGCCAATCAGGATAGGCTTGG
>WWET01002294.1:159977-179055 GCA_011038615.1 Limnodynastes dumerilii
AAAAAAAAATAAAAGATAATTTAAAGGAAAAATTTAATAAATACCCCTATAATATATAAAACCGTAAAAAAATGTAAAAAAAAAATAGCAAAACTTACCCATCCGGGAGAAGCGTCGGACTCAGTCCAGATATGAAGACACTGCGCATGCAAAGTGTATTTTCATATCTGGACCTAAAATTTTCTAAGTGAGGAAACAGAGTCTCTGCCCATGTGCATACTTCGTATGAATGAAATGTCCTGCGATGAGCAGAGACATCATCGCGGGACCTCGCAGGACCTTGCAGGTAGGGTGAATAATAGTAAATTTAATGAACAATGCTGCCAGGCTCGCTGCGAGGAGAAGCGAGCCTGGATCTGCATCGTTCATTAAAAAATGATCTCATAGGTAAATAGACCCCCAAGTACAGTATGGAGTATTTATCCAACTAACACTTGGTTAAATACTATGATTCTTCTGTACATGCTATGGGTTCAGATGTTTGTTTGTTTTTTATATATGTTTATGAATGTTATTAGGGACACAATATTGTGTGAATCTGCTAAATGTACATATCCAAACAGATTTTGATACGATCAGATCCCGGAGCAAACTGCATATGTTCACTCTCTAACCACTCCAACTCACACAGACTTTAGATCACCAGATGCTACATTAGATCTTTCTTTTGAGTGCATGGAGAATTTGGATGGGTATACATTATGGAGGATATCTTACACTGTAAATTGTCCTAAAGGAAAGTTATGTAGATCTTGCCCACTTGAAGTTAAGCATTGTTAAAAAAAAAAAAAAAATCAGACAGCAAACACTGAAAGAGCTCATAGCTTTAAAGAACTTAAAATCATATAAATTAAAACTATAATCCAATCATAGCTATAAATATAATTGAGATGAATCTTTTGGGAGATGAATATTTTAGTTTTTGTTTTTAGTTTTTCACACCTGTTCCTGGCTACTGTGTTACACTTATTAGAGCAGACATATGAATCTTGTGGGACACAAACGCAGCAGCATATTAACTAATATGCAAATCATTCTTGCGATAAGTATATCTAAAGAATGCCACAGATTTCTTGTGTTGTATTATACAACCTCAGTTACTGATGTGATGCTACTTTTAAATTTTAAAAAGTTTGCATGCAGATTAATTGCACTTTTTATTTATATTTAATAAATTAATATATTATAACAGCCCCTCTGTTGGAAAGGGTGGAATGCGTTCTAATGGCATAGTACAGATGTTTCTGCATGTTCAGAACACAAAGCGGACAAAATCTGAATATGTCTAGAACTGTATTGGTTCTAAATATTTGTTGTTTTGGCCCAAAAAATCTCACATGTTTTGGTTTTGGTTTTGGTATTGGATCTGATTTTCTTAAACAAAAAAAATGACAAAAAGTGCTAAAATCATGTAAATTGAGCACATTTGTGTTTCTACATGGATGGAGGTCAGGCAGTCTGCACGGAAGAGGGGCTGAACTCCTCTGTCACTGCCTTCTCTTGTGTAAACCTTGCAGAACTTACAAAGCCATAAGGATACCTTAAGTATCCCACTGATCTGCATGGAACTCTGAAATCCTGCCTACACTGTACGATTTACATGTCCCTCCCCCAGGGCCACCATCAGGGGGGACAACCAGGACTATTGTCCCGGGCCCGGACCTGATGGGGGCCCGCCAAAACCTAGCTCTGTAGTGGCAGGGTGCCCCGCCAAAACCTAGCTCTGTAGTGGCAGGTATTGGCGGTATCCTACCGCGGATACTTGCTGCTCAGAGCTATTCAGTAGCCGGCCAATGTACAAGGAAATTCTTCCATGTGCACCGGGCCGCTGTTAAATTGCGTCTGCCACGTCCCGCCCCTATGTGACATCAATGAAGTCACATAGGGGACAGGGTCTGCATTTAATGATCCAAGTTTGGCCCCTCCACTTGTGATCCAAGTTTGGCGGGAGGAGACGAATCCCGAGTCTTGGTTCTGCTCAGAAACCCAAATTTTTGTTGGATTTCACACAATTCAAACTGCTCATCTCTAATATTAATTAATGAAATATAAATTATGTAGATAATAAGTGCTATTTTATGGTTTTACAGTACAAAGCCAGTTGTGAAAACTGTAATACGTCTGTGGGTTGTAGAGCAGTTCTGGATACAAGCTATTGATGCAGAACGTATTCTGCACTGTTTACCGTACAGCTTATTCCTGCTCTCCGGTTCTGCATGTGGAGGTAACATGGCAGGCCTGTCTCTGGACTGGACTGGACTGTTAATGGTGTTAAATAAATAATCATCCAATTTCATGTGTTTCTGCTCACATGGATTCTTGGCATAAAACCTGTTTAAGTCTCTTTACCTTCAACTCACTGCTTTGTGACCTGAGAAATATTCTATATTATTTATGAAATTTCATTACATAGGACCAAGTTGATGTAAACGTTTTTATACTTAGGCAAACTGAGGCAAATTGTAAGTTTATTTTTAGATTTATAGTGACAGATTTAGCTGCTGGTGCAGTATCACTTCAACGTCACTGTTATGTGACTGCACCTTACACAGATGCCTTTTTAGGTTACTTTTAATGCTTGTATCTGGTACCCTTATGTTGTCTATTCAATGCAATATGATTGTGTTTTTCTCCTCCCTGTATGTACTTATTAGCAGTTCCCTCTTTTATTGTGTTCTCCATCTACCACTGCACCTTCTGCATAATATGTGTGGCATCTATAATATGTAAAATATGAAACCCTGCACAGGCTATAATCTCAGACAAAAAGACCTCCTTAATGGGAGGGTGCAAACCACAGCATAAAAATATATATAAAATACATGCAAGAAATAGAGTAAAATTAATCCTACCCTACAAAGTATGCTGTTAATGGTGCACTAAGATGTCTTAAAGTCACATAACAAATAATAATTTTTGAACTCCGTTTGTGTAAGATGACTCATTGCTGGGACTGTTTTTTGGTAATCTAGCATAGGTACAGGGACAGATACGAGCCTCAGTAGAGGCGAAGTGCTGGCCGTGAGGCCGCTAGTTTTCTCTGGCTAGGGCTATAATTTTGTAATGCCTAGATTTAGCTCAGCAGTCTCAGCTCTGTAGTATTTTCTTATTGTACATGAGATTTTTGCAAGGCATTTCTTGTGGTTATTATTGTATTTTCCAGCAGTTCATGTAAAGTTTTGCAACATTTTCGCCACTTTTTGTACTTTTTCGTGTCATGTTTTCCATGCTTTATTTATTAAATATGTATTTTCTCTACTAAATTGCATGTGTACTACGGGCTTATTTGCTATGTGACTTTAAGACATCTTAGTGCACCATTAACAGCATACTTTGTAGGGTAGGATTAATTTTACTCTATTTCTTGCATGTATTTGGCATCTATAATACCCATAATCCTGTACACAGGCTTGTTATTAATATTGTTATTACTATTATTATTGTTATTTTTAAGGTTTATTTATAAGACGTCACACGGTATCCGCAGAGCCGTACAGAAGCAATAGGAAATCCAACAGTTACATATCCAGTACAATAATTAATAGAGTATATAAAATCATAGAATAAGGAACACAATACAAGTACAATGCAAATATAAAATACAATTCAAAAATAGGAGAACAATATGTATGGATAGTAAAGATGTAGGATATATGTGTAGGAGCAGATGAATGAGATGAAGGAGAGAGCTAAATGTAAAATATAGTACATTTTTTGTCACTTTAAGCATTGTTATAGTTTTATACGGTATTTTTTATAGATCACTAGACACCACAGTGCTATGGATATCTTGTGATGTCATATAAAGAATATGATAACAATGAACAACCACATACAAAAAATGATTAAAGCATTTTATTGGTTATGCAAATGTAAAAAGTTATGGGTGTTGAAAGAAGCATTAGTCCATTAGACCAGGGGTGGCCAAGCTCGGGCCTCGTGAGCTACCAACGGTTCATGTTTTCCAGGTCTCCTTAGATAGTCAGAGGTGAGATAATCACCACCAACTGTAGATTTTTTTGAATGTATCAGTCAGTAATGAACACACCTGTGCTCCAACAAGGAGACCTGTCTTATCTGTTTGTATGGACATTCTATAGATGTTTCAGTTATAATTTAATGTATTTGTTTATCAAACAAACAGAACCTTCACTACAAATCGTTGTCAGTCCCCAGTTAGAAAATCTTCTTCCCGAAATTGGGACATCAGAAAGTTCCTTTTCGGATGTCCCTATTTTCGAATAGTCCCCACTTAAAAAAATTTGTTTTTAGAATGGGTGAATATTCTGATCGGCATACTCACCCATTCTTATTTGGAAATACCAACACCACCGATATCCCGCCGCCGCAGACAAACGTGAGTAACCTCTCCAGGGACCAAGGAAGGGAGGATTATGGTCAGGCTGCAGGGGAGGGAGGATTAGGGTTAGGCTGCGAGGGAGGGAGGGAGGGTTAAGGTCAGGCTGCGGGAGAGGGAGGGTTAGGGTCAGGCTGCAGGGAAGGGAGAATTAGGGTCAGGCTGCGGAAGATGGTGGGTTAGGGTCAGGCTGCCAGGAAGGGAGGGATAGGGTAATGAGAGGGGAGGGTTAGGGTTAAAATTAGAGAAAGGAGTGGGGGACTTTTTTCCTTATCTTTTCCGAGCACCGAAAGCTTGGTGCTCTGTGGATCAATTGCTATGCCTCATCGAGGCATATGCAATCAAAATCCCAGCTAGTTCGAAACTGGCTGTGAGGAAACTGCCCTATCGCAATAGGGCCGTTCTATGCAGGGACCCATACCCCTACAAATAGGAGAAAGGCCAATGTATATACACATCTATGAAACTACTCGCACTAAAGGATTTCCTGTAACAAGGTTCCTCCCACAGTTTTTCGATTCGGAAAAGTGTACATAAAATGGCAGAGGTTGGGAAGTCAGAGTGAGCGAATGACTATACTGTACACAGTAATAAGAAAGAGTCTGAAATGTCATTCCTCTTGGGTCTCACTATGTTCTGATCAGGTAGCACAAAAGTATGCTCAGGTTCACAATGAAAAAACAGCTAAAATTCTAGCATAACAAAACATAAGGTAAATGGGAAAATTCAAACTATAATTACCATTTATTTCAAAATCTCTGAGAAATATAACACTTTTTAGGGTCTTAATGACACTTTTAAGATATTGTGTACTGGAAGGAAGATGATAATTGCTAAAATATAGGTAAAAGAGGTAAGTGATTGTACTTAAGGGGTGTTGGTAATAAAAATTATATAACCTGATATTGAAGTCAAATGTACAATGTATAAGTCCAATTAAAATCAATGCAATGATGCTCAAATCTGCGGTTCCCCCCAACACAGGGAATACATGCATGAAATGGAAAGAGGGGATATAGAAATATATAGATTTAATATGACATATAAAAACTCAAATAAATACACAAATATATAAATCCATAACGCAAGAAATAAATAAATAAATGACAGGTAAAAATTCATCTGTATGTACCCTGAATCAATAGAATGCTTCAACAGAGTGGAATCCAAGTTGTGGTGGGAAAGGTCTGGGGAAATGTGCCGCCTCTGTTGATAAGACTTCAAGGATCCAGGTGGTGCCGTTAGTTGCTGCTCACGTTTCAGGCTTATCATGTCTTAGAAAAAGGTTGGATAAGCCCGAAACGTGTCAGCTTGAGCAGCAACTAATGGCACCACCCGGATCCTTGAAGTCTTATCAACGGAGGCGGCATTACCCCAGAAGTACACTCAGCACTTACCTATATTTTAGCTGTCTGGACTTAATGTATGCTGCTGTGTCGATCCTATGTGGATAAATTCAGGGAAGCAGGGAGTTCAACGTAATTATAGAGCGGTATGTGGCCATTATTCAATGTCCTCAACTTTCAGGGTGGTGCCATGCAAGTGTATAACCTAGAGTACTGCATCTGCAACCAAGAAGTTGTTAGTTCAAGTTCAAGTATAAACCCTATGAACAAAAATAATAGCCATCCCATTCGAGAGACAAATCATAAAGGCTTCATGACAGAGCTCTGAGTCCTGGCACTGTTCTCCTTTAGGCAATCTATGTAACCCAGCAGTGTAAAAAGGCACCACGGCCAATCAGAAGATTAGGGCTCGGAAGTGCCCCTTGTACACCCCTTTGGAAGGCCTGATTGCACAGCAGCGTGTAGCTCCCTTGCTCACATGCCTATAAGGGAAATAATGAACTGGCACAAATAAATTGCAAATCTGCTGGCAAATAATGGGTTAAGATGAGAAATAGCAGAAAGATCTCTATAGTCCCTGTTGTCTACAGCACCAGGGGGCTGCCACACATGATTAACAATAGTGCTAGCCTGAAATATTAATAGCAACGTTAGACAATGCCTGTACTTTTCATGCATGATCACTGCAGTCCCCAAAGAGTTCTATGGGGAAGGGTTTGGACTAGTGTTATTGGCAGAATTGTGCCATCCTTATGGCCTTAATACATCCTGTGAAATGCCAAAAGGCTTTTTAAATAGACCCCAAAGCCTTGAGAAGAATATGTCACACAGCCTTGTTATCGTTCTCTTCATGAGCATAAACTAATTAGGCATAATAAAATCTTCAGGAGGAGTTCATTAACGAGACATGATGACATGATGGTGGACATATATATTTCTAATTACAATAGAGTGGTCAGCCTCCTCTTACAGTTAATATTTTTTAATGCTTTACATTGCATACAGCATCTATAAAATGCTTGTGCTTTTATTTACTATATTGAAAAGTAAACCTGAGCAATAAGGGGAAACATATAAAGCCAAATGTCCAGATGAGCGCCTTCCTATATATATATAGCATATTGTGTCCTTTAATCACAGGGACTAGATCCAGATCTAGAGCTTCACTTCTTCTGCACTCAGAACTCAAAGCCCAGTAGAAGTGAAGATCAGATGATGGATCCCATTGCATCTTGACTCCTGTGCAGGCGAGGGTAAGTCCCTCCACTGGCCTTATAATAGTACGACCTAACCTATGTAAAATAAAGACAGTCCAGGAAATTCAATAGGTCATAAGGGTTTAACATGCCCTTTCTGAATAATTTAAATAGATCCACCATTTCACCATGCATATACAAATAAGGGGCTTAAGAAGGAGCTTGAAAATAAGAGAGGAAAGTTACTCCTGGGCTAAACCATGTTGATTGCAGGGGATTCATATTTCTTCCATTAGAAACAGTATTAGAGTTGAGTGGTGATGTTTCCCAGCCCAAGTCTAAATAACAGTGTAATAGTAAAGCTGGTCAGTATCTGTGTGCAGTAAGAAATTCAAAGATATATCCCTGCATGCAAAGAATACAATTAACTTGACTCCACCTGAAATCAACATGTTGTAACTTTTCTCTCTTATTTTTAATCTACTTCTTAAGTCTGCATCCGGCCCAAGATTCCCAACTCACCGTTGGAAAGACGTCCATCATGGAAGCATTGAGAATTTTTATTTATGCTGGAATTCTGCTGCACACACACATGAGGTAATAATATGCGGATGTTTTCCGCTTGGAAAATTCACATATTTTGAAAGTCTGAATAAAGTTCAATATATTTAACATGGGAACTATGCAGTGGGCCTTTGTAAACAGATTTTCCTGTTGACCCCTACAATCTCCATCCTGGATGATATACACAATTGCTATATGATTGTTATTTACTGTAACATCAGAAAACTTTCGGCTGTCTCTATTTCTAAAAGCAGCCCATCGTAGCAGGTACTGCAACCGCTCTGGCTTATATGGATCATGATGTCTTTCATATCTTTATACTTTTCTACTGGAGAGTCAGACTTCCTTTTTGATGAGTTGGACCCCTCCTTCTTAGTGAAGTGAAGATGATTAGATTAGCTGTAGAGCATGTGGTTCAGTTTGTTAAGCCAAGGAATTCTCCTTCTTTCTCTATGTGTGTTGGCTTTATTTTATATAGGGTGGCATTGAGTTTTGCTTAGACAAGTGGGCCCATTACTAGTAAAGGTCTTTATGTACAATAAGCAGGCTGTTTGTCCCACACATTATTAACAATTCTATGGATAGCCTAATTGGTCAATTTAAAAAAGGCTCTGTTTCATTTTTGTCTCTACTATTTGTCAATTTGCAGTAATTAGACTGGTTCTTATTCATAATGATTTTTATTGCTCATAACTACAGCATATTCATATATACATGTACCCTGTCATTTTAAAGCGCTGTAGAAGAAACATTAATGAATGTGTGTCATTCAGCTACTGGTACAGCCTTTAGTACTTAGCCTGAGGATATTTTGAATGATTCCCAAGGACTGAAAAACAGATCTTTCAAATATGGGCATAGCTAGAGGTCAAAGCTGAATTCATTTACATAATTCATATTATAGATAGGGCCATCAGACGGCACTAGACCAATTTAAAAAATGGCACAATAGACTGAAATCTGGAACACTCAATCAATAACAACACAAAGAGCTTAACTGCCCTCTGTAAAGCTATATTAGTACATATTTTTCACCTTTATGTATGACAAATATTGGATTTCAATCCAAATTCCTATCCTGATACTACGACTTGGTTCTTATATTTCTCTCGATACCATACACATTGTGCTCTTTCAATTTACTTTTCCAATGCTCGTTATTCTCTTTCCATCAGGGTGTAGTGTAAAGTAATGATTGGTATACGGGGCTGTTGATGAAACGCATAACAGTTTTTCATAGATAAATTGCATAGCTTTTGAAGTTTAACCGAGTCTTCTTCAAGAGAATGGGAAATGTATTTTACTTTGAAATATTAAATAACATTTTGCTTATTTTTTTTATTAGAGCATATAGCAAGACTAGAAGTTAAATCCATCCTGATGATATATATTCGAGGTTTAGAAATATCTTAGATTAGATTTTTTTTTTTTTAAACTAATAGACAGAAGAGATATTGGAAAGAGGTTATGATGGGGAAAATATGGAAACAAATTGAAGTCAAGTAATACAAAAAATGTACACTTCACAACTATAACTGTAAACAGTAGCAGGGGAAGGATGGGATGCAGTAGATGTTGCGAACATGTTGTTTACGAAATAGAGACAGCTGAAAGCTCATTTTGAAAATAATTTAAGTTTGCCGATCAGAGACGCCATTGTAGACCCATCACACTGCCACAGACCCACCACACTGCTCAGACAGGTGAGTAGGACTATATGGGGAGTTTTAGGGTTAGGTTGTGAGTACGGGAGTCTTAGGGTTAGGCTGTAGGGAGGGGAGTCTTAGGGTCAGGCTACAGGGAAGAGAGGGTTAAGTTAGGTTAAGGATTAGGATAAGGTTTTATTCTGGGGATGATCAATTGCTTCTCATCCTTGAGTGGAAGCCACTTCAAAATTTGGTGCTATAAAACAGTCCTTTCGATAAAGGGGTGTGGGTCCCTGAAAAGAACGGCCCTATTTCGATAGAGCTGTTTCCTCCCAACCAATTTCGAACTGGCTGGTATTTTGATTGCTTATGCCTCGGTGAGGCATAGCAATCGATCCACAGAAAGGTAAACCTGAAAACTACCCCAACCCTTCCCCTAATTCTAACCCTAACCCTCCTTCTATTACCCTAACCCTCCCTTCCCCACAGCCTGACCCTAACCCACCATTACCCATAGCCTGACCCTAATTTTTCCTTCCCTGCAGCCTGACCCTAACCCTCCATCTCCCGCATACTGACACTGACCCTCCCTTCCTCGCAGCCTGACCCTAACCCTGGAGAGGTTACTCACCTTGGTGCGGGTCCTGCGGTAGTGGCGGCGGTGGTGTTTTTGAAAAGGAATGGGTGAATATGCCGATCGGCATACTCACCCATTTTGAAAAAATGTCTAAAATTCGAAATAGGGACACATGAAAAGGAACTTTCGGATGCCCCTATTTTGTAAATTCCTGATTCTATGCGGGGAATGAAACCGTCAAAAAAAGGACTGTTCATACTACCAACTTACACCAACACAATTATGTCTATTAAAAATCAGCCTCTTTGTATTGTAATGCATTGTATAGATCTGTTTATCATAAATAATGTTGACAATTTCATGTAATCATTTTATATGCTGTCAAATTCTATATGCTATCTCTCTTGTCTGTATTGCTTAAAATTTCTAATAAAAGCATAAATTATAATTTCTTAATTAAAAAAAAGAAAGAGGATGCATTATATTTTGACATTATAACGCATCCAAACCTTGAAAAACCTTGGGTCTGTGCTAATTAGGAACACTTAAAAAATATGAATGTAAAGGATTATAGATAATACTGCAATTGCAAGTAGGAAAGATTACTGTCAGTAACATACAAAATATTGCATCTCCAACTCCTTACCAGTTTTCAAAGTCAGGGTATGGAAAAAATATAAGGGAAAGGACTGTGATAGTTTTACAGTTACATCAACAGGAAAACTACTAGTATGGAATAGCAAAAGATAACTGCCCAATTCCACCATGCCCTGTACGACAATTTGGGTAGAGACACAGCTGCTACAGCCTTCTAGAAAGCATAGATTCTTTAGCATGTGAGGCTTAACACTCCAGGGTAGACTGTTTAATAGCAGATTGGGATTTCAAATAATCAGAACAATATTTGTCCTTCAGTAGGAACACATGTTTAAGATGATGGACTAAAGAAGAGCTGTAATATCATTACATATTTGCTTTCCAATTACTGGTAGAAGCAAGCTATTTACTATGAGAAGCTAGTTTTTGGAGTGCATAATTGAACTAATAATGATCAATAGTATGAAATTAGGACTACCAATAATCCACTAAACTGACCATGAGCATTTATAGAATCTGATGCAAGGGACACAAATATATAAAGCAGCTAATCAGGTATTTAATTTCTAAATAGCATTAGCACCAATACAGAGCCAGGTCAGAATGAAACTGATTACTATGGACAGGACCACCTTTTACCTCTGCACCAGCTTTCATAAGTGTCCACTCATATACTGCTTCTTGTAAATGTTGGTCTTCATTTCGAAAGACCATCATACTACAGCTAAATGCAGATTGCTGGTAAATGGCGTCAGTCTGCGTTTTATAAAGCGGAAGAGATGTGACCCCTGGAGTCGTGAAGAGTCATCTGCCGAAAGGTAAGTGTTTAACCTAAACCCTAATCTACCCGCCGCAGCCTGTAGCTATTGGGAGTGGGAGAAGGGTTTCTGGCCCATATTCACACCTAAGAAGCAGATGCTTCTTAGGTGTGGATCCTTAGTAAAGGACTTACTATGCATGTGTCCTCTACCCATAGAAACATAGAAACATAGAAAGTGACGGCAGATAAGAGCCACATGGCCCATCTAGTCTGCCCATTTGTCTGCCCAATCTTCGTACCAGTTTAAACACCGCACAGAGTTTTTTAAGTAGAAAGAGGCGGTGTAATGCCACCTCGGGGAGGGATTAGGTAGAAGTCGGAGGTACTTAGATTAGCCAGGGAGGGCAGGGGGGGGGTAGCGAACATTTCATAGTTAAGGTAGCCCTATGGCACTTGTAAGGTACCTAAAAATGGGGGGCGGGATAGCGGCAGGACAGGTGAGTTAGGTGTAGATCTGTCCGCATCTAACTCATCCGGATCTGTGAATATGGTGCTCTGTTCCCAATAGCAAATTTCTATTTTCAAAGCTTTTTGATTCAGCTGGTGGCTGTATCATGTTCAAAATACGTCCACTCAGCCTGGAAACCCTATCCCGCTGATGTCAAACCTAACAATAGACAGATAAGGAGCGCTGGTCATGCACTGTTGACTTCTAATATGTAATATATAACTATATCCTATGTAAATAGAACACTGACATGAATCATAAAAATATAACAAAATATTACAATCAATAAAATTACATAAATATAAAAAAGGTACTATAATTAAATAATCCAATTGCAGTAATTATTACAGTCCGATTAATTAGTATAGCTAATGCAAATGTTGTTCTTTAAGTGTATATCAATAAAAACATTATCCAAACAGTAAGTTTGTTGCATTTATTAATGGCAATACTAGCAAAAAGCATATATATAGATCAATTAATTGATATAAGTTAGTGTTAGATAGAATCAGTGCTTTTACTTGCCCATATGTAGATGGTATATGATATGGGCTCCACTAAAGGTGGATAATTTGAAGGTAGCTAAAGTGATGTTAAACTTACTGATATAAAAATGATAGTAAACACTACTGAAGGGATATGGAGTTTCCAAAATAAAATACGTAAATGTAATATAAATACCTGAATGACTAGCGAAAAATGCAGCATCAGGGTAATACAGGGTGCAGTCACTTGTGTGATAATATACAATACCATTTCCTTGATGGCAAAAAGTTTTCTCAATTTACACTTCTGCATTGAACTTAATTTCCATTTCTTGTTGAAGTCAATTCAGTGCAAGAAAAGTTCAGTAAGGAAAACAAGCAATTCTGTCAGGCAAGAGCACTTAGACGATAAGTACTTTTGTAGGACCAAGGATATTTAAGTAGAGATATTTGGAAATATAAAAATGGTTTGGAAAGAAAATGAATTTTACAGATTTTAAAGAACTTGTCAACTGTTCCTCAATTATCTATAGGGTTTATAGGGTTTAAAGTCTAGCACTGCCTTACATTCATTACAAAAACTGGTTAATTGTTTATAGCTGCTTGTAGTAATGGCAGTTGCCTAAGCTCCTAAGTAAGATAAGAAAAAACAGTAACTGTGAGTGACCTGATAATTTGTGAAAACATGAACCTCTCTGATTACATTCATCAGGCCAATCTCCATGGGAGACAAAACACAGCAGACACTAGGACAGAAAAAGATTTCAGTAAAAAGAGGAGGGAATAGAATTCTACTACAAGAAGAAAATGTATTAGTATAAACATAATAGAAGGGACGCTGTCCAAAATTGTGGGGCCCAGGACACATCCACGGGTGAAGCCCCCCTGCATGACATCATAAAAATATATATATATATATTTTAAACTATTTAAACATTTTAAACTATTTAATATTTAGATCATCCACCTTCTTGTAGGGTCCCTCTAAGAATAATCATAAATTTGTATTATATTTAACAACATTGGAATTTTTAGAACCGATTTTATGCACACTCATTGTAATTATATTGTATGTCCACTCATAGTTGAGCTTCGAACTTTCCCACTCACTCTTACACAGTTTCCTCATTTATCACTGTCACTTTAAAAGAAAGTTTTATTATTGGATTCCTCTATAATTAACAGTACCACTGTCACTTTAAAAATCAATGGATTTCTGTCACTTTAAGAAGGATATGGAATCGGATCACTTTAAATAATTTCCTCACCACAGATTTTTTTTCAATTTACTGTTAGCCTTTGTATCACTTAGTTTGCACTTGTCACTTTACATTATTCCAATGGATGGATTGTATAAGCGGCATAAGGTTTTAAATGTCCAATTATAAAAGGATGATGTAATCGGCAATCAGTTGACCTCTGGAGCAGCATTAAAACCCGGTCTTTTTTTACTATGGAGCATCACATGAAAAAGGGTCGCCCGAAATGCGTTGAGTGGCTCTATTTTGTCAGGACTCCCCAGTGCATCACTCGCCTGCTATCTGAAAGAGACTGCAGATTATCCAGCGCTGCCCGGGCTGTTTAAAGCGCTTCGGTCCCTCTCTGAGGTTTTTCATCTGCAGACCAGTTTCTCAAAGGGAAGTTCCCGGCTATTAGTTTTCATGTTTATGTTTTATGCTACAATGTGTTAATTATTTGAAGTTAAAAGATTTTTTAACAACATCCTGTCTCTCCCTTCCTTTAAAGGTAATCCACTATGGGAAGATGAATTTTTATTGGTTATACCTTTGCCACTATTCATGATTGACCACTTGTTGAACTCAGATTCATTACAAGTGAACTAGACTTGTTTCCTATCAAGTACTGGTTTACCTTAGTTGGACTGTTGATTATCCAAGATATTAATTCATTATCCAAGACGTATTTGCACTGTTTGCATTTAGCAGGATTTTCAATCCTGGACTTTTTCTATATGTATATTGTGTTGCACTTCTAAATCGATTCATTTTGGCACTGCACTTCACTTCACAATAACTTCACAATCACTTTTTCTATTTGTGCACTTTAGTATATAAGATTTAATATACACTGCTCAAAAAAATAAAGGGAACACTTAAACAACACAATGTAACTACAAGTCAATCACACTTCTGTGTAATCAAACTGTCCACTTAGGAAGCAACACTGATTGACAATCAATTTCACATGCTGTTGTGCAAATGGAATAGACAACAGTTGGAAATTATAGGCAATTAGCAAGACACCCCCAATAAAGGAATGGTTCTGCAGGTGTTGACCACAGACCACTTCTCAGTTCCTATGCTTTCTGGCTGATGTTTTGGTCACTTTTGAATGCTGGCGGTGCTTTTACTCTAGTGGTAGCATGAGACAGAGTCTACAACCCACATAAGTGGCTCAGGTAGTGCAGCTTATCCAGGATGACACATCAATGCGAGCTGTGGCAAGAAGGTTTGCTGTGTCTGTCAGCGTAGTGTCCAGAGCATGGAGGCCCTACCAGGAGACAGGCCAGTACATCAAGAGACGTGGAGGAGGCCGTAGGAGGGCAACAACCCAGCAGCAGGACTACTAGTACTTGCAAACTTTCCCCCACTAGTCCTATTCCTTTGCTGTCTAATTCTATAAAACCTTTTCACACCGGTAAAAATCTCAACGCCATTAATATTAACCAACTTTTCTCAATCTGTGCAACATCTGTGGATTTAAGTATTATCTCTGCATATTATAGATAAATCTGCCTATCCACTCCTGATCTCTGACCAACTGTGTTATCCTGTATAACTGAATGTCTCTATCTTGGATGTCCTCTTAAACTTAATGTATCAAAAACATAATGCATGAAAAATATTTTCATATGCCAATAAAAGTAACCCACTTGGTCTCTCTATATCTTGACAACAGTGGAATAATTCTTACTCATCATATTCATTGTCTACCCTTGACTTTGAACTGTCCTTTGTTCCTCACACACAATCTGTTTCTAAGTCCTGTTACATACATCTAAAAGAAATTTCCAGAATATGCAAATATCTCACACAAGACACTGCAAAAACTCTCATTAATGCACTAATCATCTCCCGCATTAATTATTGCAAGGCTCTCCTTATTGTACTGCCACAATATAAAATTATCCCCCTTCTGTCTTCATTGCATTCTGCAGATAGACTAATTTTTCTTGCAAAATTCTCTTCTAGACCTTATTCACATTGTCAGTGACTACAATTTTGACTATATTTTACAGAATAAAATACAGAATCCTTTTGCTAACCTACAAAGTCATAAATAAGATTGTGCCATATGTTTCTTCACTCATCTCTAGATATATCCCAGATCACTCTCCAAGCTATTCACAGGATCTAAAACTCACCTCTACACTTCATAACTGCTCTGATTCCCAATTACAGGACTTCTCCCAAGCTGCACCCACTCTCTAGAATAACCTTCCTAATTTAGAATATCCTGTACTAAATTTTCAAAAGCTCCCTTCAAACTCACCTCTTAAGACAAGCTTGCCAAATTTATCAAACTTCCTAACATTTGTCAACTACAAATACTTTGCTATCAAGTTTTCCTTTTTACCATACAAACTGGCTGGTCCATTGTGTGATTTATAGCACTTGCCCTTATGTACCTGTGAGAGTGTCAGCAACAGAACCAGTCATGTAGACAGATCCGGTGTGGGACTCTGCATCAGCGCCAAGGGAGGACAAGGACCCAGCACTGCAGAAGGAGGACACAGTCCTCTTATCCATCCAGACTTTTTGTTACTACCCAATCACGTTATAATGATTGTTACAGTTGTAAAGCGCAATGTATTATAATGGCGCTATATAAAAACCTGTTAATAAATAAACATATGAATAAAAAAATTAATGGATGTAGCTGTATTTCCTCAAGCATATTCATGGCACAATGGAAAAAATAGGATTGGCAAATGATATCAAAAGATGAAGCAATTTCATTCTTGGCTCCTGGTTTGTTCATACGCTTTTTAGATGTCTACTTAATTATCTGCTAACCCTTAGACTCCCTTCTCCGCAGCCTAACCCAAACACTCCCCATAGACTTCTCTGTAATACTCCCCTGTCTGGTCCAGTGTGGCGGGTCGGAAGTGGTGCGACAGATCTGTGCCAATATGACGGACCTGTGGAGGTCCGACAGGTCTGCGGCGGCAGTTTCCGAATTAATGAATAGGCAAGTATGCCGAAAAATAAATTCAACATACTTACCCATTCACTAGTAAAACTTTCTAATCAGTAATATTTTCACAATATAGACAGACTATATTCTTTCTCCTTTCTGTATTTTGAAAATAGAATATTCGTTGCGGAGAATGCATCAGATTTTTTAATATAGTATATTTTATTGGTAAAACAAGTAAATATAGCATCTGAGAAGAAAAGGATGAAATGTACACACTTACTTTTCCTCGGGTATCAGAACAGATCGTTCTAGGCAGAAAGTAATTTCATAGAACATTTCCCCTGTCTATCTGGATGTTACTGTGAAAGTTAAGGGGGAAAAAAAATCCTACTTTTCTGCTTTAGTGAATTCACAAAAGCTAAATTAATATGGCTCTTGCTGGTGATGCCTGACCAGCAGCTTCAGCTTATATAAGACGAAAAGACAATATTTCCCTTTAAAGTTATGTTGCTGCTACTGAAATCATTATATAAGATTCTGCATTCAGAGATAAACACATCTCAAAGATGTACAGTGCAAAGTACATAACTATTCACACTCAGACAGATTTGTTTATGGAGACTAAGTATCTTCTCTGGAATTTTTATTATAGACGATGCTGTTGTTTGGTGTATTCGTTGGTACTGGGGAAAGGGCCCAATTTAGTAACATTAATTTGTCATTGGATTGTGTATTGTTTAAAATTCATTCTTACAAATCAAAGACTATGGGCTGGATCCAGACTTAAGTTGAAGTTAAGAGAGGAAAGTTACTCCTGGGCTAAACCATGTTGATTGCAGGGGAGCCATATTTCACCTGTTGCAAACAGTATTAGAGTTGAGAGGGGATGTTTCCTGGCCCAAGTCTAAATAACAATGTAATATTAAAGCTGGTCAGTATCAGTGTGCAGTAAGCAATTCAAAGATATATCTCTGCATGCAAAGAATACAATTAACTTGACCCCCCCCTGCAATTAACATGGTTTTGCCCAGGAGTAACTTTCCTCTTTTAGGGCCTGATCCAGACCTATGCTGCCCAGCGGTAATACGGCGTGCGTAAATGTAGGATCGACTGAAATGCCGATCTGCGCATGGGATCGGGCATCCGCAGTATCAGAGTAGTAACAGCTGAGGGGGCGTCCCTCGCCGTTACTACGCAAATGTTAGTGTAGGTAGGGAGGGGAAGGTAGTTTAATGAGGGAGGGAAGGGTTTTAGTTAATACGCTCCTGTCCCAGCATATTTTCCCTCTCTTACGCAGGCTGAAGTTAGGGTAGCCTTCAGCCAGCGTAAGCAAGGGAAAATACGCTGGGACAGGGCGGAGTGTCTGGGAAAGTACATGCCGATACGCTGGGTTTTACTAAGCACAGCGCATCAGCGTAGGTCTGGGTCAGGCCCTTAATTTCAAGCTCCTTCTTAAGTCTGGATCCAGCCCTATCTGACTAACAGAACCTCAGGTTTATATTATACCGGTGTAAGAATATATCACAAAATCTGTCTAGTTTCATGGCTATAAGCAGAATTTTTATTTAGAAACATAACTGATAGCAGTCAAGCTCAGAAAAAAAAGTTTCAACAAGAGAAGCAGTAGTGCAACATCACAAGATCACTGGCCCAGTGGCTCTCAGATACTAACTTGAAGTGTTGACTTCTCTTTCCAGGTCTAATGACCCAGAAATTGAACCCGAGAGAAAAGAAAGGTTATTCAGCCTGCATCACATACAAAACAAGCTGATTGGAGGGACTGGAGCTACGTGCCACCCATCACAATGTCAAAGTAGACTCGGGTCTCAGAATGTTCTGGGTGAACCCTGTAGCTTGAAAGGGATCATTCCAGGGTCATTTCAAAAGGTATTAAAACTGATTGACTGGAGTTCAATTCAAAGGTGGAACTACCATTGGTGCACAAGATGCAATGGCACCGGGGCCTATGCTGATACAAGGGCCCACAGCCGTCAAAACTGCACCGAAAAAGCTCCCCACCGGGTTGCCTGGCATATCATCAGGGCAAAAAGCATATTTTTTGCACCTGGGCCCACAACTCGCTAGTTCTGCTTCTGGTTCAACTCATTTATGGAAGTGGAAATTTGGACAAATATTTTGAATAAGTATTGTTGTACCTTAGCAGACGTACAAAATGAAAACAGAACACAAGTTGTTAAAATCAGAACTACTGAAATACTACTGCAAAAATACGTCAGACGTAAGACTAAAATTGCCAAGGAAGGAGTTGGAAGGGGAGAGAGAGAGAGAGAGAGAGAGAGAGAGAGAGAGAGAGAGAGAGAGAGAGAGAGAGCGAGAGAGAGAGAGAGTGAGAGAGAGGTGGTGGAGAGAGAAAGAGAGAGAGAGAAAGAGAGCGAGAACGAGAAACAGAGAGAGAGAGAAAGAGAGAGAAAGAGAGAGTGCGAGAGCAAGAAACAGAGAGAGAGAGACAAGGAGAGAAAACAAACTGATATGAATAAGATAATAAAGGGTATACTGTGGAAATTAATCATTTGGAGAAAAGAAAACAAACTGTAACGTTGCGCGGCAGAAGCCGCGTTACTTACCGGACCAGAGGGCTCCGGCGTCTAACGGGCTGCTCCAGCGGCGGTCTCCGGCGTCCTCGTGGACCGCTGGGCGCCGCCAGCTTGCCTGAGGCATGTGACTCCCCGAGGCCAATCCTGAGGCAGGCCAGGGGAGCACGTGTCAGAGGACCCAATCAACGGCTGGAGCGGGCTATTTAAACCCCGCTCAGCTGTTCCCCTGTGCCAGAACTTCGTGTCTTCTAGGAGCCTGGTTCCTACCAACCCTGCTTGTGACCAAGTATACCTACCTGCCTGTCTTGCAGCATACCAAACCTGCT
>WWET01002294.1:193352-207017 GCA_011038615.1 Limnodynastes dumerilii
AAAGAGTGTATGACTCTTTCAGTAAATTGAATGTCATGTCAACTCCATTGTCTGATCTCTGCAGGAAGACAGTAGCTGCTAATGATGACTAAACAAAGTTTTAATGATTTACTAATGGGATGCAATCTAACTTCCCTACCATGTCGCAAAATGAGCATCATAGCTGAGAAAGCTTTATTTGAGCCCAACTGTATTTCTTTAGTGTGAACATGCTCAAGTTTACAACACTTTAGCCTCTGGAAAAATAAATATTTATCATTATCATCTAATAATCTAAGTATTCACTGCTGTGCAGATGACAATGGACCGTCCATGTCTTGTACTAGTTAGGGTAGGAATCTGGCGTGCACTCCTAGCTACGATGCCGGCCATACTATCTTTGAGCGGCCGTAAGTGCAGCACATTTTAAAACATATACAGCAATATTTAGTTCTATATTAANATTTATGTTATATGTTTGGAACCACTTAAGTGAAATAACGAAATAATCATTTATAAGTACTGCAGAATGTTATCACATATTAGATCATATACTGGCTGCAATTTCTGCAAGTTTCAAAAGCCATGGATTATAACTTCCTTGCAAAGGATCCACTTTCCTATATACAGGAGTTTTAGGGGCACATTGGTTATGGATTTGAAAAGAATTTGATGCATGGCACTGATGATAGATGTAGAATCATTTATATTCATACGTTTAAGAAGCAATTTAACAAATGATAGCATTGCTAAGCAATTTGAAAGATTACTGAAATAGGTGGGAAGTACCTGACACTAAACTGCCGAACAGAACTGAACAATTTGCAGACGTTAAAATTCTACTGACAGAAAATTGTCAAAAATCACGGAAAAAAGAAACCATATATCATATAGTTTAGCACTCAGATTCTAAGCCACAAAGGTAGACATCTGCTATCTGTAATAACCGATTAGCTCATCAATCAATCACTTACCATGCCTTCAACATTTAGAAACCCACTGTAAGGAGATGGAATGACAGACAAATTGTTCAATCAGAAAAGTTACATCAAAGAAAGATATATTTTATCAAGGAACAGAATTAACTTTTTAATCAAATATTTTGTTTGATACACCCTGACTGCTGCCTTATATTTCTTATAGAAAATGAAAACAGAATAAATGGCTTTTTATGACTTGTTTCTCCTGATAATTGTGTTGCTCATGTTGCTTGCTGTTACTTAACCATAGAAACATAGAAAGTGACGGCAGATAAAAGCCACATAGCCCATCTAGTCTGCCCTGTTGTTTATTTAAACTATACTGACCTTAGACCCTATTTACCTTCAATTTAGTTCGAGATTTAGGATATCCTTATATTTATCCCAAGCATGTTTACACTGTTCTACTGTGTTAGCCTCAATCACCTCATATGGGAGGCTATGCCACTTATCTATCACCCTTTCAGCCAGTGGTTATATCTGTCCTTCCAGTGATGTTTATTAGAGATACCTTGACAATTGAAGGTGAGCTTAGCATACACTGGCAGCTTATAATTGAGAATGACACGACCCAGCACCATGTCTCATGGGTTTATGAAGGCATTTAATTTGCTTCTGTCTAACAAATCAACTGCCCTATCAAAATACCATTAACATTTTAAAAGAAAGGGTCCAATAAAACGCTATTTTGCATGTACTATGCGTGTGCACGGCAGATGTTATGACCCGTAACTCTGAACGTATGTAACAGCCTAGTATCAACAGCGTAACTATGGACGAAGGGGCGTGGCAGCCATATGACACCCGTAATTACGCTTTGGAGGCGGGGTGAACCATTTAAATCGTACAGTGTGGGCGCGCTTAGGCGCGTAAGTACATGCAGCCATTACAGCCGTCAGGAGTTACCCTTTGAAAAGTTAAGGTAGGGTTTGGAAAGCGTAAAATGGTAAAAGTACGTACAAACGAGGGGAGTGCCTAGGGGAGGGCATAGTAATTACGATAGTGTAAATACGCTACGCGTTGAAGCGTAAAGGGAACGTAGGTCTGGATCTGGCCCTTTGTCACTAAAGAGAATGTGTATTATGTAATATTAGCAAGGACCATACAGTATGCTTTCTATCAAGAATAGATTTGTGAATGGTCAATCTATTTGTGGGGCTTGGTAAGACCTTTATCACCAGGTAATTGATTATGGACTGATTCAGAGCTGCGCATTTGTCTGTTTTACAGAAGGAAGCGCAACCTTAATGAGCACTGCGCATGGTCAGAACTGGAGCGAGCTGCCCACTGCTGCCCATTCGTCTGTATCCGCTGCACTGTGCTAGTGAAACTACTTATTCCATGATATGTAAATGAGAAAAGTGGTGTTTTTCTCATTTAAATAGGCAGAGAAGCAGAGAAAGGTAATTGGGGAAAGAGGTGTTAATCCTCCCTGTGCCGCCTATCTGCAGCTCTTAGTATTGCACTAGGGAGTAGTACACCTCTGTGCCTCAAAATTATACCCTCAGGATTAACCAGAGAATAAGAGATCAAAAAAGGAGAAAAGCAAACAAAAGGATGCTGACAGAAGAATCTGTTATGGTTCTTTAGTGATATGTATGTGAAAAAAATGACAAAGAAAACATATGATGAGCTGATTTTCCTTTTTGTGATTCTATTCTTTTTTATTTGAATTCTTATGTTAGTTTGTTCTTTGTGAGGATTTTTGCTGTTCTCCTCTGTCTTTGGGCCTGATCCAGACCTACGCCCGCGAGCGTAGCGTATGATCGCCCGGGCGTATAAACTTTCACGCCCATGACACTCCCATTGATTGTACCGACTTACGGCGGCTGAACCCTACCCTAACTTTTTCCAGCGTCCGTGCGAATTTTCGTACCGATACGCTGGTCGTACGGGGCTTAGCACGCCCATACTGTACAATTTAAATGGCTATCCCCGCCTCTGTGTAGTAACTCGAGCGTCCGGACTATCGTCGTACCAAACGCACGCCCCTTGGGTGAAAAATACGCTCAAAATACGCTCGCTGTACGCTCATGTCCTTCGGACGACCGGAAGTTGTCATACTGCACATGCGCAGTGCGTTTTTAGCCCGGTTTTACGCTCTTGAACGGCGTACGATTGCTTGCGGGCGTAGGTCTGGATCAGGCCCTTTGTCTCTGTAGCCAGACCTCTGTTTGTCTCTAAATTCCTCCTTTGAATAATTCCTGTTGATGAAGTTCCTTCATTGTCTATATCTTGATCTTTATATGATTCTTTCAGATGGTGTTCCTCAAATTCCAACAATTAATCTATAAATGAAAGTCAGTTCTTTTTTTCATTTTTATTCCTTTTTTCTTTCTTTTTCTCTATTTTTGCATTTTGCCAGAGCTGTAATTAATCTTGTCCCTTTTGTATTTATCGAACTTCTGATGTTTAAGCTCTCATTCCTGGCTTTGTAGTCTTTATTTTTTATTGTTCTCTATTTCTTTATAACCTGGGAGTTCAGAGTTTGGATCAATGAGTTCCTCAATTTCTTATCCTAACATTCTCAGGTCTTCTCTTTTTTCTTTTAAAATCAGTTTCATTTATCAAGTATTCAAGTCACAAGTATTGTGTACCATCCGTCTGTGAATTCTTTAGACTTGGTGTATTTATGATATAAGACATATAGATTGAATTAGTGGTTAGTTAGTTGTACCAATCAAAAGTTTATTTAAGTTTGTTTGATTTTTTTCACCATATTTTTTTCTTCATCATTTTTTTAGGGTGTGGGTCCCCGCTTAGAACGGCCCTATTTTGATAGGGCAGTTTCCTCCCAGCCATTTTTGATTGCATATGCTTCGATGAGGCATTGCAATCGATCCATGGAGCACCGAGCACCGAGCTTTTGGTGAAAAATAAAAAAAAGTCCCCCATTCCTTTCCCTAATTCTAACCCTAACCCTCCCCTCTCATTACCCTAAACCTAACCCTGCCTTCCTGGCAGCCTGACCCTAACCCTCCCTTCCTGGCAGCCTGACCCTAACCCACCATCTCCCGCAGCCTGACCATAATTGTCCCTTCCCTGCAGCCTTACCCTAACCCATCCATCTCCTGCAGCCTGACCCTAACCCTCTCTACTCCGCACCCTGGAGAGGTTACTCACCTTTCCCTTGGTACCCCTATTTCGGAAATGAGAAGTTCTGACCGAGGACCGATTTTTTCACATGTATATCACGAAAGAAACATAACAGATTCTCTTATCAGTGCCCCTTTGCTTTTTAACAGAGAAAGGTTCCTGTGCTTCCATGAAATGTCTACACCATCTCAGGGGATGGTGTAAGTGGAAGGCATTGGGAAAATGACCCTAGTGTTTACATTTTTTTTTTTTTTAAAGAAAATTGGTTTAATAAATAAATATTTAAATATTTTTCCTTTTTTTGTTTTTTTGCCAGCATAGTAGAATATTGCTACTATGATTTGGCATTAATGTACAAGATAGAGAAAGCATTTATTGTATTTTCCCATGTATAAGATGCACCTTTTTTTAGACAAAAAATGGGTCTAAAAATCGGGTGCGTCTTAAACAGGGGATGTAACATTGAACTTACCTTTTTTGTCCCTCCGGTGGTCCCTCCGGTGGTCCCTCCGGTGGTGTCAGGCTCGCTCCCCAGCAGCTGTGACTCCGGCTGTCTCCCTCGCGTTGCGTACTGCACAAAGACGTTGCATGTCCTAAGGTCACCTCAACATCATTGAGCAGCGCGCACCACGAGGAAGACAGCTGCGGGGGAGAGAGCCTGACACTGCCGGAGGGACCACCGGAGGGACAGCAAAGGTAAATTCAATGTTGCATCCCCTGATCCCCTGTATAAGATGCACCCGATTTTTAAGTAAAGCTAAAAATATATATTTAAAAATTGATCAAATAAATGTTTTTTTAAATTTAGGCTCTAAAAACGGGGTGTGTCTTATACAAGGGAGCGTGTTATACATGGGGAAATACGGTAAATTGGTTTTTAAATGCTGCAAATGGAAGCATTAAAAAAACCCAATTGAAACTCTTTGAAATCTGGCAGAAAACAAGCAACTCTGGATAGGACGTGCTAAAACTTCGGATCAGCTCCTTCATGAATAAGCCTTAGATGCTATTGATCATCCAACAGGAGTTTAAAACCTTGATTTAACACAAACTAACAATTAAACGTTATCCAGGACTATTCAAGCATGGCATCTGTCTAGGTGACTGTAGAGTGTCTGTCCTGCACCTGTCTAGTGGGTTCAACCTGTAGGGTCAAGGGTGGTCTCAAGACACTAGTTCCTAATCAATTCTATTCTCATTATTGCTGCTTCAACTTTCTGTAAGAACTAATTACCTTTCACAAATCTTCACAAATAGAATGTATTGCACCCTTGCATATTTAACTATAAGGCTTCTATCCCATCTTATTGATTCTTTCTCAGCTTGCAAAATATAATACAAGATAAAAATAGTGCTTTGTCTGTTTTATTACTTCAACCCTTTTGCTTTAAAGCCTGATTAAGCATTACCATCCAGCTTGTTTTTAGATGTTAACAGCTCTTTGCAATCAGGAATCAAATTGCAGAGTGATATTTTAGTGACCTAGAAACATCAAAGAGAAGATATATGTTTTAAGGAGAAAAAACATCCATTGTTAAATAGACTGTCTGACACTAGGAGACCTGTCATGGAACATTTGCCTCATTGCAAAGGGCTGTATCCTGACTTAATAACTTCATGCTATTTGCTTATGTCATGTCCAGAAATAGCCTGAAATTATGTACTGCGTATGTGGAGTACAAAGAGACGGAATGCAGCCACCTCATGCAGCGTTTCATATGGAGTTCACCCACCGCGCGGGAGGAGGGCCCATTCATCTAGCGTACGAGATACGCATGGTGGCTGGGCATTCACATTAAAATTGTACAGTAAGAGCTTGGCTAAGCCTTTACGTACAATTCAGTTATAGTCTTAAGGTCGGTTCCAGGGCACGGATCCAGCATCCGCACTTATGAAAGTGTGGGAGTGCCCTGTTCTCCTGCATACAAAATCCATATGTTAGCCTCCGCAATGGAGGTTAATAAACGGTTTTAACCCTTAACTCTGGATCTGGTCAAAAGTTGCTGACCTATTAAATATATTTTGTGGAATTAATTGATTCATTTATTTATGTACTACAAAGGTGCACCAACATGTTATCATATATGCCCAAAGTGACCAGGAGACAGAGTTATCCCATTCCTGGAGTTCATCTCCTGTTTTTCTTTTGCTTGTAAGTCCTTTAACTCTCATTTGTTTGCATTCCCTTTTGAAGTTTCATGGAAACATTTCTTAACCCTTTGACCACTGCAGCCTATGCCTGTCTCCAGATCTGAATGTAGCCTATATTTCCTGGATGAGGAAGAAGAGGAAAGGGACTTGTCATTTAATTACAAGTTACCAGGATGTAGACACATTTACATAGTTTGGTGGTGCATCTCTTGAAGTGAAAGTGAGACAGGTGAAACTAAATACCTCATGTTTACCCCTCATACTGAAAGTATGTCATTTATTAATGTGGTTACCATATTATGTAAAGTTATAACTTATTACACACTTTAGAAAGACAAACCCTTAACATTAAAAAGCTACTAACAAACCGATGCCGTTGTGAAACTTACATGTGTGACATAGGGACAGCCGACAGCTAATTGTCATCTGTTTCTATTGCGAAAATATGAGTAAATCATTTTATTTGATCAACTTACCCTAACATTAGCTTTCTGACACGTATGACTTGGCGCAGCACCTGAGGGTACCCGAAGCGAGAGACCCGCCCAGACAGGTTAGTGGAGTTTTAGGATTAGGCTGCGGGGAGGGGATGCAGCATAGAAGGGTTAAGTTGCGGTGAAGGGAGTCTTAGGGTTAGGCTGCAGAAACAGGGATGGATCGGTGAAGGGGAAGGTTAGGGTCAGGCTGCGGGGAAAAGAGGGTTAGGGTCACGGTAATGGAAGGAGAGGGTTAGGGTGAGGATTAGAATAAGGGTTTAAGGTTGGGGAAATACTCATGCGTTGGCGCTGGGGATTCCTCCTGTGGATCGTTGCTTATATGTCTCTGGCAGGTAAGGAACAGTCTGTTGCATTCCCTTCTCGGAAACATGGTATAGAAAACGACCCTGTTGAAAAAGGCCCGTACTCAGCGGCGAACCACACCCCTAACAAGTTGGCCTGTCAGCATGGAGAAAACATGCAGTAGACCAATAGAGAAATAGAGTTTTATAAAAGAAGCAGAATGACTATGAAACTGTGGAAAGACCCTGCTGATGAGGACAATCGCCAGAGAGATTGTGAGCTGGGACAGGGAGATGTATTATGTTTTCAGCATAGGTGGCATTAGGTTTAACATAATCATACTACGGCTTTAGAATGTTGACCTCTACAGAAAAATTTACTATGTACCAGATCCAAGTGTAAAATATGTAGTGAAAATACATATTTTGGAGGTAAGCACTAGTCAGTGACCAAAAGTCTGTTCTCTTTTCTCTCTTTCAATCTAATTACATCACAACCTTTTAAAACTGTAACATGATTAGAATAAACCTCAAAAATTTAATTTGGAATGATTGGATTGACTGGTCACAATTGCATAATGACACTTAAAGTTTCCTTCACCACCAGAAATATTTTCTTTCCCAGTTATAGTCCTCATGGCATCTTTGTAAAGTCTCTATATTCTTGTTTAATAAGACAGCACTGTATATTTTAGCATCTTACTCAAGTAAAACGCTCCATAATTTACTATTCCACACTTTATTTATAATTAAACTTTTTCCCATCTCACCTTTCAATTTTACAAGTCATTATATACAGTATGTGTTTCACTAAATTAACATCATAACATGAAGCTGTGACTTGTTAAGTTGAACCAAGGTGAAGATATAACTTATTTTTTATATGCAAAGGTCTTATTTTATCTTTTTAGTTATAATATATTTATATTATGTCTTCTGAGAAAGCTTTGGGTGTATAATTATCAAAGAAAAATAAACTTCTGATTAAAATGACTTTCAGTCATCCACATAAGACATTGGGCCTAATATAAGTTGGGCACAGGGGTGGAACTACCATTGGTCAACAGGTGCAGCGACACCAAGGCCCATGCTGATAAAAGGGCCCACAGCCATCATCACCGCACCGCCGAAGCTCCCCAAGGTTACCTGGGATATCATCAGGGCCAAAGCATATTTTTTGCACCTGGGCCCACAACTCGCTAGGTCCACCTCTGATGACAAGCTAAATTCATATTTATAATATAAGTTCTGTATTAGATTTTATTCTAGATAACAGGTGGATATATAAATTGTAATAATAGATATCAATTCCAAATTGTAAAAACATTGCAGGCTCACAGTTTGATTTGTGTCTGTGTGCCAACAGAAATGGACACATTTGCTGGTACCGTTATAGCTGATTCAATTAATGCTTTATTTCTCCTAAAATGTAAAATGAAAAGGTCTTGTCTCATGAATATCTACAAGCCTTTGGTATGTCATAAAATAAAGCAACAAATAAAACAACAAAACTGTGAAAAGAGGCAATTTATTTCCTATTCTACAAAGATATCGTAAAATGGGCTTGGCCGAATTGATTGTAATTCTTACAAATGATTAAAAATGAAAGTATTGATGGATCTTGAATTAACATTATACATGGATTCAATATTCTACTCAGTCATTCTGCCTAAAAAGTGAATAAAAGTAATCACTCTGCACCAAATTAACATGGACCTGTCAAGCACCAGACCCAGTGCCGGTCTGTAAACGGACCATGCCAGACCAGAGGCGCGGAGTTTAACTGTAAGCCCGGTGTTCACTAGAGCCCCTGATGGTGGCTAAGGTCTTGGCTGCAGGCAAGTGGCAAGTGGCAGCTCTCTGGACAAGCGCACAGACACCAATATGGTGGACAGGATTTGAGGGTTGCAGGAGGTAGCGCATGGGTGGCTACAGAGACTGTATACTACGGTGAGCACTGAAAGTGCGGTGAGGACAATGGAAGAGCAGACACCAGAGACACATGCAGGAACCAGACACAATGGAATACAGGAATTAGGGACCGTAGGACCGGATTGCAGGAACTAAGGACTGGAAACAGAACCTGGAATAAGGGCGCCAGAACACACAAGAAGACTCAAGGAATCAATATCAGCAGACAAGGATACCTATTGTTCTGACAGTAAAGAGGGGTCAGAGGAGGGTTTAAATAGAGCTGCTAATCAGTGAGTTCCAGCAAGAGAATGAGCCTGCAGTAGAGAGTGAATAGCAGGAAGTACTGGGAACTGAAAGAAGGTCATGTGATCAGTAATAATTTTCATTCATTACTTGAAATATCCATATGAATCCAGTTTCACTTTACGTTAGAGAAAAATAAATAATTCTTTCTTTTTGGAAAAATGCCAACATATTTTTTAACATCTGTATGTTTGTGAAATGAGAGAAGGTTCTGTGATGATCAGAGTTGAGGCATCTTAATTTTGCATTGATTTTCCTGCCTACTGTTTGTAGATATCTTCCAGGAAAACAAGGTTCAGTGTAGTGAATCGAATAGTGGTTTATATTACTTGCTGGCTAACTTTACATTCACAACTAAGCAAACATGCATTTACACATTGATGTCTCTGCTGAAAAATAAATTCAAATATAAACATTTCCATTGTTTTATCTCTATGAGAAAGCTGTAAGAAAATCTTAAAAAAGGGTGTCTTGGCCAATCCAGGATTAATAAAGTATGTGCAAAAGTTGTGAATTCAGCATTAAAACACAGCCGATGCTGCATTTCACATGGTTCTCACTCTCATATGCTAGCTGGCCCACTCACCGTGCACATACAATATGCATGGTGGGTGAGACCTGGAATAGTAAACATACAATAAAGGCGTTCCAAAGGCCTTATGTACAAACCACCATTCCGTACATGGCCTTACACATGCAGAAACTTTAAGGAAGGGTATGCGCTCCCCTCCACCGGCCTCCACACATATGGAATATAAGATTGCAGGAGGCTAATGTACGTAATTTGACCTTATGTCTCGATCCAATTCTCTGTTTTTTAAATCTACAGGATAAACAAATAGAAAAAGCGCACTGGATCCACTGGTCCATCCGTTTGTCCACTTACACATGCAAAGTGCGTAAGTCGGCTATTTTGACTTGAGGGTGCATGCTCCCTCCATATGTTACGTTAGTTATATCACGCTAAAGTGGACGGGGGGGAAGCATGTAAATTTTACAGTGTGTGTTACCACCCACTTATGCGCAGATCACCGGTCGGACAGACCTGGTCCGCAGGTGTGACTTAAGTCCCATTTTTTACGCACAAGAGAAGGGTGTGGCCACAACATGTACGAAAAACGCACGGGGTGTGAATCAATTCTGGTGTTATTATATAATATTAAGGCATTTTTTTAAAAGCAACTTTTTTATGTTTTATTCAACATATTTTTATGCTAAAACTAAGTAAGCTATATAAAACTATGTTGAGAAAGTTCATTTTATAATACTTTTAATGAGCATTCAAAGCACTAAAATGGTAATTAGCAATGCACAATGTTACACTTGAGAATGAATCATGTTTATATAATTTATCTCATTATACCTTTTTTTCTATCAGTTATTCAATTATTGCTTTCTTTGTTTCTTTCAATGAGAAATAATAAGCACTAGTTTAAATATATACAAAATTGGAGAAAAAAACACTGGATTAAAATAGTATATTTATAGCACAAACATGGATAATATGCCTACAAATCCTATACAATTTTACTGGTTTAAGACACTTAAGCTGGATATATACAGTATTAAGAAGCTGTCTGCTCCCTTTGTAAACTTCCAGGCTATTGTATTCTACAGATAATCATTGACCAAAAAATATATGGTCTACAAGCTGATCTATGCACTAAATTAAATACACATTCATGTATTCCAGATAATGGGTGTTCTTTCAGCATATTGCTATTTATGTAACATTATGTTCTTTTAGCATATTTAGAAGTATATAAAAAATGTAGTCAGCCCTTGGTGTGTGGGGAGAGAGAAAGAGAAGTAGATAGATAGATAGATAGATAGATAGATAGATAGATAGATAGATAGATAGATAGATAGATGGATGGTAGATAACATATGACACAGTATCGCATACACATAATTTAAAAACTAGTATGGTAGCCACTATCCTTTGTAAACAATCTCCATAATATATTTATAGCAGCCATGACTAATTCTGTCACCTGCACCTTAAAAGCTAAATCAAAGAAATAAAAAGAAAAATACCACCTCACGGTGGGTCTTCACCCCTCTGACTCCCTTTATTTAGCCCAGGGTTGCTGACTCTCCCAGAATATCCGTGAGACTCCCGAAATTTGGGAAGTTCTCTGGGAGAGCCGGCAAATTTCCCGCAAGTCCCAACCCCCTTCTAAACTCTATTGTAATCCCTATAGTTACTAGGGATGGGCGGGACTTGATGATGTAATCAAGCCCTGCCCACCCCTAGAACACTAGAGATTGCAATAGTGATTGACAAGGGCGGGGCTTAATGACGCGATTTGCATAAATCACATCATTAAGCCCCGACCCTTACAGGCATTGGCTTCCCTCCAGGATCTCCCGGAAGGAAGCCTTAAAAAGTAGGCAACCCTGATTTAGCCTTGTGATAGCAGCTTCAGAAGTATAGCATAGTATAGATTCAATTGACCTCGAAGACGGTAATAAGTACAAAGTGCGCCTAATAACAACTATTACGGTAAAAAAAACTGTCCGATTTTATCCTTTATGAGGTGCGAGATAAAATCTTTGATGTAAACCAAGCTTTGCGGACAATTGAATCTGGAGTGAACCATTTGTTTGGGTACTTTGTGGGCAAAGACCGTCTTGTGGTTTTTGGTCTCTATTGTTAGAAAATGTTTCATACGGCTACCTCTGAATAATTCTATTTATTTTGACTGTGGTTTACATTACGTTATATATCTTTGATTTTATGACAGAATATTGAAGCTTAAGGTACTTTACATTGATTTACAAGGAAAACCCTAGAGTTCTTCAATAAAAGCATTTTGAACTTAAAAAAAACAAACTATTACCTTAGCACGGAGCTAGACTGTATCTAATGACAAATATTTGTGATTGTGAGGTGATTCTGCTCCTCGAGCGTCTTGTTAGTGGAATGGCACAGCTTGACTTCTCTGACAGTTTATCAATGGTCACAGATTGTGAGTCCAAAATACTTTTATTGAAATATTTCAACAACTAGGACTGCCAATTTTTTATTCCTTGATCACTGACAAGAGTCTGATAACTAAATCCTATTACCTTTGGTTTTTTTTTCCATTCCTCTGCAATACTCCTAAATCTGAATATTTTCATAGAATCCCAACAATGAACCACATCTATTAGCATGGCGACAGTTTACTTTGTATCAAAAATAAAAATTGAAATGATCATTTCTACAGTAAATAATGCAATCAAGTTAAATGGGGAAATTTCAAGGCTAAATCCACTGCTGAAACAATAACGTTCACTAATAACTTATGGAATTTAGTTTTACTAAGCCTTACTAAGTTCCGTAGGCCTGGAGATCCTTATTGTAACATCTGGCGTGTGCATGTGCAGATGTTACTGTTAGGTTTACGTAAGAGGCTTGCCTAATGTACGGGGGGTCTGAATTTGGCCCATATAGTGTTTGTGTGTAATGTTATAGTTGTGGATGCCATCAATGTAATATAATAGGATTATTAGGTCATATAACAGAGTTATTAATGTGGGTATTATAAATGTAATAGTTACAGAGACTATTGTTTTAATAGAGAAATGTATTTAAGCTGTATAGTTGTGGGGGTGTTACTGTTATTTAATAGGGGTGTCAATGAAACAGACCTAATGAAGTAACGTGGTTGGTTAACCTTAATATGGGTTATTATTTTGGGAACCCTTGAGATTTAAAGGCTGTTTATTAAGTTTGGGTGATTGAATGATAGGGCTCCAGAATGTGAGTAATATATACAGATGTGTCCACCCTCAGCTAAGTTCAGTAAAGGAATATATAAGAGTCAAGTAGTAAGTATAAGCCACCAGTAACAGAATGAAGACTGCAGGAATTAGTTGCTACATTTGGAACTGTACTATAGCACTGATGGAAAGTCAGGAATATGTTGTATGTCACACAGCTCTCTCTGGCTAGTAGCTCTGATCACATATTAGTGTCCTGTGAAGAAGGGATCGCTGTAGTTCTATACAGCTATAAATAATAAGCCACCATAATAATGATGGCAGTCTAAGATCTAGTATGAAAGGTGGTGGTGATGTAAAATGTATTCGGGTCCTTGTCCTAGGTCTAATGACCCGGGACTCAGACACGGTAAGTGATGATGTGAAAAGTGCCGATCTGGGTTTTTCAACCCAGGTCTCACCTGACAAACCCGCTTGGATAGATTTACTGTTGCTATGGCCTGTTGCCTAATAAGCCTGTGATAGGTATGGTGGCCATGGGACTGTTTTATGGACATTATGCGCGTGTATGGCATGAGTTGGGTGATGAATTACTATTAGGCACATGTGATGGAACAAAGCTAAATATTTTCAATACACACAATTTGCTGATAAAACTTATTTTTGTTCTATGATCAGTTGCTGAACCTCTAGTTTGTCTTTAGCATGAAAATTTGATAAACTATGTGTCACTGTACATTCAAATAGTCACTATAT
>WWET01002294.1:207150-240915 GCA_011038615.1 Limnodynastes dumerilii
TATATACACACACACAGGCACTATTACAGTTACTTATTATGGAATTAAAATATACTGTACTGAAATTAACATGAGATGTAGAATATCATTCTCATGTACATAGTCACAAAAATAACAATCATGATATAATTAATCTACCATCTAGAGAAAGATCAATGGGCCGGATCAAGACCTGCAAACATCAGGCCACTTAAGCATGCAAAGTGCGTAAGTGGCCTGGTTTGACTGGAGGGCACATGTCTCCTCCAGATGTTACGATAAGGTTGCGATAGTAATTCTAGAGTAGCAAGGTTCGTACGGAACTTAGGGCTGGATCCAGACTTAAGAAGGCGCTTGAAATTAAGAGAAGAAGGTTACACCTGGGCTAAACCATGTTGATTTCCGGGGAGTCATATTTTATCTGTTGCAAATAGTATTAGGGTTGAGAGGTGATGTTTCTTATCCCAATTCTAAATAACAGTGTGATAGTAAAGCTGGTCAGTATCTGTGTGCAGTAAGCAATTCAAAAATATTTCCCTGCATGCAAAGAATTCAATTAACTTGACTTCCCCTGATATCAACATGGTATTGCCCAGGTTTAATCTTTCTCTCTTAATTTCAATCTCCTTCTTAAATCTGGATCCAGCCCTTAGTTCCGTACAATCTCATTTCAGAAGAAATGGGCTGTGCTAAAGTGGGTGGGGAGAAGCATGCTAATTGTATGGACCGCTCATCCGCACGATTGACTTAAGGCAGGTTTATGGCAGTGTAAGCCCGTACGAGGGAGGGGAGTGACAGGGGAATGTGCTCCCCTCTCTCAGTCGGACAGACAGACCCCCTGCACGTACGGAAAACATGCAGGGGTCTGGATCCGGTCCAATGAATATGCACAACCTACTCACATATTAAATAAATCTTTTTTATAACTCAATTTAGGAGCAATAAGAAAAATGACAGATATAATATGAAATTACTAGCTGGCGGGTTTAGAACATGCAGTCTCTCCAAAAATACATATATATATTTATAAAACAAGAAAACATATTCCATGATCTGAATAGAACGCTTATAAACTATGTTCTAACAACTTGGGAGAATCACAAAGTATAATCATAAAGGGTAGGACACTTCCTGGAAAATGGTGACCAAAATAAACCCAAAGAAGCTAAAACATACTTCAAGAAAATGTTCGGAGTTCTCAGACTGAGGTGATAATGGGCCTCATGTAGAGCTGTGAGCATGCTGGAGGTTTTAGCATCTGCAAAGAATTTTTTAACACTATGATAGCCCAGAAAACATGTTTAAGCAGATGCATGCAATGATGAGATGGATGTAGATGCCGCTGCCATGGCCCATTTTCAACAATGATACAGCCAGAAGCATGATTTTAGCTGTACCAGTGCCGACACCCAATACCCATTCTGGTTAGGGTTAGGCTGTGGGACAGGAAGGGTCAGGCTAGGGAAAGGGTTAAGGTTAGGCTGTGGGAAAGGGAAGGTTAAACTTAGGGTAAGAAGATTATAGCTTGGAGCAGAGAAGGGAGAGGAGGGATATGATACCAGCTTTCACATATATCAAGGGTTGTGACTGGCTAGAGAAGGTGGCATTTTTCAAAGGAAGAGGTGTAATAGAACACGAGGGCATGGATACAAACTGGAGGGTGGTAGATTCAGATGAAACGTGCATAAAAATGGCTTCACTGAAAGGGTGATAGATAAGTGGAATAATCTCCCATCTGAGGTGGTTGAGGCAAACACAGTAGAACAGTGTAAACATGCTTGGGATAAATATAAGAATATCCTAAATCTCAAACTAAATTGAGGGTAAATAGGGTCTAGGGTCAGTATAGTTTTAAATAAAGAACTTGGCAGACTAGATGGGCCATGTGGCTCTTATCTGCCGTCACTTTCTATGTTTTTATGTTTCTAAGAGGAGAGGGTTAAGTCTAGGTTGCAGGAGAGGGAAGATTAGCGTTAAGCTGCAGAGATAGGATGGTTAGGATTAGGCTATGGTTAGGGTTAGGGTTAGACTCCGGTACAAGGATAGTTAAGGTTAGGGAACAGTTATTGTTAGGCTGCGGAGAGGGAAGTGTTAAGGTTAGTGTTAGGGGATGATTAAGGTTAGGTTATGTGAAGGGATGGTTAGGGTCAGAAAACTCACCTGTTGCCATTGAATTTTGTAGATAGTGACCATTACAGGAACAATGTGCCGGATATTACGGGTACGGCCGGCATTGTAGTGGGGAGTACACCCCCCATGCCCTCCCCACTGTCAGTAGGAAATCTGGACACTTACGTGTGTGGCCTAACAGCTGCATACCTGATCGCTTCCCTTGCCCCGTCCCCTCATTAGCATGTCGTAATGCGTAATGGGGGAAAGTCCCCTTTTTGTAAACACAGTGTCGTGAGAAGGTTGTGCGCATTCTCACAACCTTCTAAACAGGAGAATTACATACGCGCTGTACGTAATTCCCCTGTCGGCCATAGCCCAGAGCGAATGTCTTAAAGCTGCAGACTGCTGAAAAGTGACAGCAGTTGGTATTTCATTGCTGCAAAAGCGACCTGTCTATAGATAAAGTGGCCATAATAAGCTGCACGCATTTGTATTTATATCACCTTATAAGGAGGCATGGGGCTTTCTAATGTGGGTTAATGCCATGTGCTTGCAAGTTACATGTGATGCTGAATTGCAAAATATGCAAGTTTATTACTTCCAACGTATCCTGTGCAAAACCATGGTGCAGGCTTGTACTTACACAAAAGGATGCTGGACGCTCTTTACAAATATCTTGCCATCGCGCACAGATTGTATAGGCATTGTCAATGTTTACTTTTAACAATAAAAGACCTGGCTAATGACCCACCATTGACCTTGCTTAATTAAGGGAGGTGAGGATGCAGTTGAATGGGCTGTTTCCCGGCTTCCCGATGTAGTCGACGTGTATTGAGTGTCAAGGAGTATGAGATGTTTACTTTTCGGTATAATGTATAGCACAATATCATTCTATATTTGTTATATAAAAGTGGCAAGTGCCAAGTCAATATCTGAAGTTTTTTGCTTCTTCTTCTTACGACTGTCTTTCAAACTGCATGTTTTGGAACCACATAACGTGATGTTGATCATTTCATTGTGAATGTATGGAAATCATGTACATACTGTAGAACTAACATGATACTTGATTTACTAATAAAGCTTTTGTTTACAAAATAGAAATAAACATTGAAGTGTTCAACAGGCAAATACATGAAGGAAAGAACATTTAGGAATTGTTAAAAGACGGTATAATGTCACACAGAGAATGTATTACCTTTCCTTAACTATTTGACAAACTCAACATGGAAAATCAGCTTTTATACAGACTAGGTAGGGGTGCTCTGCAATACAACTCACAACATGAGGCTATTACTAGCAGTTACTTAAATAGAACAGATGTGATAACATCACTACGCAGGAGACTTAATTACTGCATGAAACATGTTTCACTGCAACTGTTCAATAATAACACTACAGCAAACATCATAAATAATAGAAATAATAATAATAATAATAATAATAATAATAACAGTAATAATAATAATAATAATAATAATAATAATAACAGTAGTTCTGGATCTGGCCCAATAATAGTAATAATAATATAATAATAATAATAATAATAATAATAATAATGGTCCGGATTCATAGTTACGTAGTTTTTTGTCTTACGTACTTTGTTCTAAGAATTGAGCTACTACACATGCATAATAGCTTATTTCTACGTACGTATAATCTATGTACCACATCTAAAGACCGCACTTACGCAATCTACGCACAGAAATAGTACGTAGATAGCGTAAATAAGCTACTACGCATGCATAGTGCCTCAATTCTTAAAACAACGGACGTAAGACAAACACTACGTAACTGTGAATCCGGACCAATACCTACTAACGTTCAAACTTTCGAAAGCCACACCCAGTTTACACCCAAAAAAATCTGTCTGCCTTTTCCTCCTGGGAATCAGGATTCACCACCAAATTAAGACAGTTTTATAAAGCAAATGAAACATTTTAAAATGTGGTCCAATAATTCATTACATATGATGTATATAGAATAGGAATCACCATTTTACTTACAACTTTCAATTTCTAATGTACAGTTTTGTTCATCCAGCGGATATCGCCTCAGATCCATCATACATGCAGCAGTGGTTGTAATCCTAGAGAGAATGACAGAATTGTTCAATTATTGGCTCTGAAGAGAGTGAAATGACCTGCTAATTAAATGTAATAATTATTTCATTCAATAATGTAAGTAATTTACACAATAATTAATCATGTTTAATGTATAGCTCAATAAATATTGTAAACACAGAGAAGATAAGAATGTTAGAATGTAATGACTTTATTGACAAAAATGGTCAATAAACTGTTATTTTCACCCGGGTCGACATGATTTAGACGTAACACTCATTATGTGATTACAGACCATATGGCATGCTAAAATGAAAAATTTTAGGCGTACAATGCATTTTAACATCAAAATAAATAAGGTCTGTAATGTGCCTTCAGAAATGACCATAAAACTGACATGTTAATTAAAGGTTTGTTCAATATTTTTAGAGCAAGTGATTGCTCACTAAGACTGGCTGCGAGCTTCACTGTAGTCACAACAAAAAGCATTACAAATGATAAGATGGACCATTTTCAATGCACTGTTAATTTTACTGTTCGATGTCAAGATATGCAGTAACTGTAAAAAAAAAAAAATGTGCTAAAGGCAGAGGAATGTGTGTCAGATCAGAGAATACAGTGTTACAGAAACCGCGTAAAAGGCTACAATTAATTGATTTTGGGTGACTTGTTCTAAGCAGCTTCACAGCAAATAGTCTAAGGGTACTTTGCATGCTAACAACTGTGTTTTAATCACAGTTGGAAAACTTCAGTATTTTTAAGTCCAATGAACATTATTAAGTTCCTTGTTGAGAACATTACTATTGAGTCATTTACACGTGTCCAGCGTGGTCCGATAGGAAATCCCAGCGCAAAAAATCCCGGCGGTAAAAATACCTCCATGAATTTCGCTACACTTAAAATCCCGACACCTAAAAAATCAATGCCCAAAAAAATTACCGACAATTTATAATACCTACAGGAATAAAATACCTGCACTTAAAATCCTGGCTTGACAGAACAACAACTGCATGCTGACCCTTGGAGAACCACAAGCGCCAGCATGCCCTGTCATGCTGTGTCAGCAGCGGCGTCTCAATTTCCCCATTAGACCTCTAATAAAATATAGGGCCGGCCCTTAAAAAAAAAAAAAATAACATTTAATGCCCCCCATATAAAAAAAAATACATTTTATAGCGCTAAACATTTAATAAAAATATGAAAACGATCACTGCAATAAATACCCCTACAAATAAAAAAAAAATGGCATTAAATACACCAAATATGAAACCGAACACTATAATTAATATCCCAACAAATCCCCAAATTGTCATTAAATACACCAAATATCAAACCAAACAAATATGAAAATGATCATTGCATTAAATACCCCTACAAATGCACAAAATTGTCATTACATACACCAAATATTAAACACTACAATCAATATCCCAACAAATCCACAAAATTATCATTAAATACACCAAATATCAAACCGAACACTATAATCAATATCCCAACAAATCCACAAAATTGTCATTAAATACACCAAATATGAAACCAAACACTGTAATCCAAACACTGTAATCAATATCCCAACAAATCCACAAAAATGTCATTAAACACACTAAATATGAAACCGAACACTATAATCAATAGCCCAACTAATCCAAAAAATTGTCATTTAATAACACAAATCTTAGAATACATCAAATACCTAAATAATATAATGACATTAAAATAATTAATAAAAAGAATTGGATCTTGAATTGGATCCCATCTTCCAAGCTTTTAATCCATGAGGGAGGTCTTTGGAAAAAAAAAACCCTATAGCACCACCACAACTCATGTCCTGCTGCTTGCATGTGAAAGAAACTACTTCCATGGAAACGTGATTTTGGACATCCCAACACTAATGACAGCTCTTCTGTCATTGATGTATATTTATACCCTTGGCCAGCTTGGGAAATCACGTTTCCATGGTGACCAAATCACATTTGGTCACCATGGAAACGCGATTTCCCAGGCTGGCCAAGGGTATAAATACAGTACCAGTCAAAAGTTGAACACGCCTTCTCATTCAATGTTTTTTGTTTATTTAAATTATTTTCTATATTGTAGATTATTACTGAAGACATCAAAACTATGAAAGAACACATATGAAATTATGTTGTCAACAAAAAAGTATTAAACAAATTAAAATATGTTTTATATTTTAGATTCCTCAAAGTAGCCCCCTTTGATGACAGCTTTGCACACTCTTGGCATTTTCTCAATCAGCTTCTTGGAATGGTTTTCCAACAGTCTTGAAGGAGTTCCCAGAGGTGCTGAGCACTTGTTTGCTGCTTCTCCTTCACTTTGCGGTCCAACTCATCCCAAACCATCTCAGTTGGGTTTAGGTCGGGTGATTGTGGAGGCCAGGTCATCTGACGCAGCACTCCATCACTTTCTTTCTTGGTCAAGTAGCCCTTACATAGCCTGGAGGTATGTTTGGGGTCATTGTCTTGTTAAAAAACAAATGATGGTCACAGTAAGCGCAAACCACATGGAATGGCATGGCACTGCAGAATGCTGTGGTAGGCATGCTGGTTAAGTGTTCTTGAATTTTAAATAAATCACCAACAGTGTCACCAGCAAAGCACCCCCACACCATCACACCTCCTTCTCCATGCTTCACAGTGGGAATCACACTTGCAGAGACCTTCTCTGCATCTCAAGAAGACATGGCATTTGGAACCAAAAAACTCAAATTTGGACTCATCAGACCAAAGTACAGATTTCCACTGGTCTAATGTCCATTCCTTGTGTTTCTTGGCCCAAACAATTCTCTTCTTCTTGTTGTTCATCCTCAGTAGTGGCTCCTTCGCAGCAATTCGACCATGAAGGCCTAATTCACACAGTCTCCTCTGAACAGTTGATGTTGATATTTGTCTGCTACTTGAACTCTGTGAAGACTTTAATTTGAGGTGCTGTTAAGTACCGGTTTCTGAGGCTGGTAACTGTAATGAACTTATTCTCTGCAGCAGAGGTAACTTCCTTTCCTGGGACGGTCCTCATGAGAGCCAGTTTCACTTGAGGATACATTCAAAGTTCTTGAAATTTTCTGTATTGACTGAACTTTATGTCTTAAAGTAATGATGGACAGTCGTTTCTCTCTACTGAGTTGAGTGGTTCATGCCATAATATGGAATACAACAGTAGTCAAATAGGGGTATCCACTGTATACTAACCTACCTCTGCACAACACAACCGATGGTCTCAAACACATTAAGAAGGCAAGTAATTCCACAGATTGACTCTTGACAAGGCACACCTGTCAATTCAAAACCATTCTAGGAGACTACCTCATGAAGCTGATTGAGAGAATGTCAAGAGTGTGCAAAGCTGTCATCAAAGCAAAAGGGGGCTACTTTGAGGAATCTAAAATATAAAACATATTGATTTGTTTTTACACTTTTTGTTGACAACATAATTCCATATGTGTTAGTTTATCATTTTGATGTCTTCAGTATTAATCTACAATGTAGAAAATAATTTAAATAAACAAAAACCATTGAATGAGAAGGTGTGTACAAACTTTTGACTGGTACTGTATACCATCGGGATGTCCTTCTTGCAGGATATGAGTTGCGGTGGTGCATTTCTTTTTATTAATTATTTTAATGTCCTTATTTTATTTATGTATTTGATGTATTCTAATATTAGTGTTATTAAATGACAATTTTGGTTATAGTGTTCGGTTTAATATTTGTTGTATTTAATGACAATTTTGTGGATTTGTTGGGATATTGATTATTGTCTTCTGTTTGATATTTTGGTGTATTTAATGACAATTTTGTGGATTTGTTGGGATATTGATTATAGTGTTCGGTTTCATATTTGCTGTATTTAATGACAATTTTGTGGATTTGTAGGGGTATTTAATGCAATGATCATTTTTATATTTGGGGTATAAACTGACAATTTTTTTAAATTTGTAGGGCTATTTAATGCAACGATCGTATTATTATCGTATCATATTTGGGGTATTAATTTTTTTTAAATAACAGCGCTATAAAATGTTTTTTTTTTTATTTGTGGGCCCTATATTTTATTAGAGGTCTAATGGGGACATTGAGACGCCGCTGCGGGCACAGCATGACAGGGCATGCTGGTGCTTGTGGTTCTCCAAGGGTCAGCATGCAGTTGTTGTTCTGTCAAGTCGGGATTATAGTTGTCAGTATTTAGTAATTGTCACGTGTTGTTTAGCAGGATTTTTTACATGCCAGGATTTTAAGTGCAGGTATTTTATTCCTGTAGGTATTATAAATTGTCGGTAATTTTTTTGGGCATGGATTTTTTATGTGTCGGGATTTTAAGTATAGGGAATCTCGTAGAAGCTTTTTTTACGCTGGGAATATGACTACCACTGGTCCTGGGAACAGATGTTAATAATTTAAAAACCTTTTAAGCCAGAAGCTGTATATTTAAAGAAAATTTGGATGCAAATGGTCCTGCATTGTTTGATGTACAGAATTAATATTATTATGACACATATGTAATGTTTTAAATGACTCAGCAGTGGAACCAAATAATCACAGGTCACTAGCATAGAGGACTAGCATTTGTCAGCTTTTTCTCCTGGGAACCTGGGTTTTTGGTGGTGATCTGAAAGGTACTGAGGTCCTTGACCTGGGTCTAATAACCTAGGACTTAGACACAGGGAAAAAAAGCGTTTTGCCCGTCTTGGACCCCGGTAAGTGGCAATGTAAAAGGTGCTGACCCGGGTTTTTCAACCCAGGTCTCACCTAATAAATCCTATTGGAGGGATTTGTTACTGTTACCATGCAACAGTAAACAAGTCCCTCCCCGGGAGCCGCGCACAGCTCCTTCTCAATGTCAGGGCAGACCCAGGACCCAGAATTTCCCAGGTCTACTCTGCTGGACATAGACAAAAACCCGTCAACTCACCTGGCAATAACCCAGGTTGAAAAACCGGGGTTACTGCCGGGGCAGCAATCTGAAAGTTGTATTAGATAAATGTTCTGCTTCTCATTGTCTTATATGAGCTGTTACTGTAGCATTAAAACCCATTTTCACATCCACAGTCTGAAGAAAAGACCCTTTACTAAGGGTAATATGAGAAAGGAGGGTGGGTGGTTGACAGTTCATCTATGAAATTATTATTTCCAATTAGTGTGATCAGAATGTGACACCACCTTAACAAGTGGATCAAAGCTTTTACCTTTTTGATCCTCTGATGGAACAGATCCATAATGTATAAATTTACTGTCTTAGGACCTGAGCCAGACCTCCATCTAACACCCGATTCAAGCATGCAAAGTGTATTAGTCAGGTGTCTGGACGGAGGTGCTCATGCACCTGACAGATGTTCCGTAATAGATTTCCAGGCATACAGAACTTTGTTACATTTGCACATCCCTCCGCCTGCCTAAACCACCTAAAAACGTAAATTGTAATGTAGGCATGAGGAGGGGGAAGGAGTGCCAGTGGATCAGTGGTTGTATGGCATAAGTCACCTAAAGAGGTGTGTAATATTCTAGACGGAGCCACTGTTCATGCGTAGTCATACAGACTACGCATTTTGCGCAGGGGATTCCGTACAAATATTAACTACATGCAGTCTTTATAGACCACACATAGCTTTCAAGGTAAGAGGGCGGAAACCAGGGGTTGGTTTTGTAAAGTGGGTGGGGGGATGGATGTAAATTAGGCTGGAGGGAGGGCTGGGAAATCTATGTGCGTATTTTCCCTCCTTAAGAGGGGAAATATGCACAGGTAGTTAAGGGTGTCCTATGGCACTCGTAAGTGTCATTAGGAAAAATGGAGCCAGGCACACTTATGTATGAATCCGACCCAAGGTCCTTAGTCAGAAACTATATTAGTCATTCTTTACATCCCTCTTATCAATAAAGTTTACTGAATAAGTGATGGGTAAGAGATATCTATGAGGCAGCATCAGGTGCCGTTCATGAACACAGTTTGACCTGAGCTCATCTTAGAGATTATTCATCTTTACAAGAAACATAATGTTAGTACACAGGCCTTGACCACACATACCTGTATTGTGGCCTACTATAGAAACGCTTTTAAAATAGTTAATGACTTCAGTAGATCTCTATTCATTCACAAGAATGTAACAGAGGCAGATGATGACAATGATGTATTTATAACCATCTGCTTTTAAACTGCATTCTTTTAAATCATTTGTATATATATATGTTGTAACGGAACTGGTTTACCATATATAATACAGAACAGGAACAAGTGACATCAGTCAATAATTCTTTGAAATACTGAATACTGATAAAGATTAGTGAAATGTTTTTTTCCTTTGTTGGTAAAAGTGTGTTTTATAAATTTATTGATAAACAAAACAAAACAAAAAATACCACAGTAATCTATTCTAGAAAAACTCCACGATTATATAAAAATGATTTAAAGAGCTCTAGAATATAGTTTGCATTTAATTTTACAATACATTCCTAAAAGTAACTATTCTCGATAAGCTCTTTAGTAAGAGTCCATTTCTTGATCTAGATAGAAGCCGGTGTTTCTGTGCTGTAGTTTGCTACTATGCTTTTGAGAGCCCAATTCTACTATGCATACTACCCCAGCATGAACCTCTGCCATCAACAGTTTCTAACTGGCAGCTTAACAGTAAACGAAAACCTATTCCATGGGTGGCCAAGCTCGGGCCTCGTGTGCTACCAACGGTCCATGTCTTCCAGGTCTCCTTGTTGGAGCACAGGTGTGTACATTACTAACTGACACATTTTAAAAGCTCCACAGGTGCTGCTCATTATATCACTTGTGATTCTTTAAGGAAACCTAGAAAATATGGACTGTTAGTGGTCCCTGAGGACTGAGGCCAAGCTCTCGTGTGCTACCAACGGTCCATGTCTTCCAGGTCTCCTTGTTGGAGCACAGGTGTGTACATTACTAACTGACACATTCAAAAAAATCTACAGTTGGTAGTGATTATCTCACCTCTGACTTTCTGAGGAGAGGAGACAAACATGAACCGTTGGTAGCTCACGAGGCCCGAGCTTGGCCACCCAACTAATTCACTAATTCACATACACGGACATCTGACTTAGGACTGATGCACGCATTGGCATGTGATGAATGTCGCATTCGTGGCTAGAGGGGCAAGACTCTTAATGCATATGGGCAGCACACAGGCTACTAATGTACAGAATAGGCGTTTTAACAGTTAGGACTGATTCACAAGTAGGAGTGTGTTACAGAAACTAACATACGCATGGGAAGGGTTTAGGTAGCTCTCGACCACTCGTAAGTTGAAGAACCGTATTGTTAGCTGTGAGGCCATGCGTCTTCTATTACTTAATTCAGGCCACACCTGCTGCATATTTATAATCAATGGATTTTTGTTCATAAATGAAACAAATAATGGTTTGTTTTGGGTTTTTTTTCCCATTTTGTGCAAGACTTTAACCCTGTTAAGTTGTCATTATTTTGGTATATATTGTCAAGGTTTATTTAGAATATTTACTTCAAATTTTGTGAACAAAACCCTTTACATTTACTTATATTGAACTGTATTGGTTGTTTGTTATACTTTTCATTTTAATTTCTTTATTTTTTTAAATGTTTTATGAATCAGTGGATCAGATTCCTCCCAGCCAGTTGGGAAATGGCTAGGATTTAGATCCACGGAGCACCAAGCTTTCAGTGCTCTAAAAACTTAGTAAAAATAGTCCCCCCCACTACTTTCCCTAATTCTTACCCTAACCCTCCCCTCTCACTACCCTAACCCTAATGGCATACTCACCCAAAAAAAAGTCTAAATTGTTAAGTATTCAAAAAAGGGACATCCAAAAAGGAGCTTTCGGATGTCCCTTTTTCGCAATTCACGTGTTCTAGCTGGAGATTGCAACCACTCCCTAGCCTCCATATAATCCTCTCATGTCTCCCCAGCTTCCAAATAATCCCCCTCATGTCTCCCCAGCCTCCAAATAATCCCCCTCATGTCGCCCCTCAGCCTCCAAACAATCGCCCTCATGTCTCCCCTCAGCCTTTAAATAATAGCCCTCATGTCTCCCCTCAGCTTCTAAATAATTCCCTCATGTCTCCCCTCAGCCTCCCAGAGTTCCAATAACCCCCTCCTTTACTTACCTTACCTTGTTCCTCCTGCTGTGCTCCTGTGCATCCCCCCCCCTTACAAGGGTCCCCGTTGCCTCCCCCTGTCAGCGGTCCTGGGCGCCGCCTTGATATTTGGACCAAGCTCCATAGTTCAAGCTGCAGTGCGAGTGAAGAAAGTATTCTGGCTGACTTTGGAAGCAAATATCTCGGGCCGACAGCACAGATGGGAACTCAGTGCCAGAAGCCATGTTCGCAGCACATAAGAAGTAGAGAAGCTATAGTGATTGTCCCACTGGAGTTATAGTTAGAAATTTCAGTTCTACAAAAAATATCCCAAAACTAACAAAGAAAAAACATTTATTGGATTATATGAAAACAATTACAACATTACCTTGTAAAATCAGGAACACTGCTTTTCAAAAAAAGTACAAAAGCTAAAAAGGTACCAAAAAATGTCTTCAAAACAATAAACAATTCAAAATCTAAACAAAAGCAACTATTAAAATGTAGTGTTATTTCTAAAACATAGTTTGAAAATTGGACGCTCCATACATGAAAGATGGCTGCAACATAGCAGCTGATTCATATGACACAGGTGTCATGTTATGTACAGGCCACATGGGGTTTGTTGCTGTTGTGGGATCAGGCTGGTAAGCAGTGGGCACATAATTAGAATTATCTTGTGTTGCCATCTCCTGTAATGTATTTGCCAAAAAATACAGACTACTAATCAGGTCTGGCATTTCCACAAAACCTAATGTAGTGCTCTGCTCTGCAGATGTAGGGCAAATAGGGGGGATGCCTTGTTCAGCCATCTCCTGCTCTTCTCTTTCCACATCATTTATAATAGATGATAATATGTCATCAGGGACATCAAGCTCCTCCTTTTCTCTCCTGTCTACTCTTTTAGGACTTGAAGTCCAGGATGGATGCTTTGGAAGTAGAAGACATAGAAGCAGATGCGGATGGCCATGATCAATTCCTGTAGAAAGCAGAGTATATATAAATAATATCAATATACAAAGGCAATGCTCAACAAGAATATTCATTTTTTTTTTTTTGCTTTGAATATAATAATGCAACTAAATTGTTTGCAAATGATAACAATATTTAACAGGATTTCAAAGTAGTCCTTTACAGCAAATTTGAAATTTAGGGAAAAAAAGTCACTGCATGACATACTAAGTACTAGCAAACTTCTTTCATTTGTAACTTTCTTAGAAAAATACCAATGTAGTGTAGATGACAAGTATGTGTTAAATATACAGCACAGATTTTTGTCAAAAATTTACCATGAAAATAAGTCCTTTGTTATTCAACATATAATTTGTCTACACATATTGGTATGTGAAATAAATTGTCAGTACCTTGGCTTAAAAACGAAAATAAAAAAAACAGTATGAGAGGAAACAAAGGTTTACACAGTTTAAATACACATTTTAAAGAGCAGTTCATGCTGGAGAGTTGAATCCACATGACATGTATTACATAACACAGTGGTGTGTGTAGACAAAGTACATCTGCGGTTTGATTAGGGTTTCCTTCAATGACACACAAAATCAAAGACCTTTGAAACTTTAACTCTTAAACTCCAAAAAGCAATGAAATTATGACATTAAGATATTGAGCTGCTAACTATTTTTTAAATATTGACAGTAAGTCCAACTCAATGATAACTTAATAACTTGAAGATTTAAACCCGGGCAATGGCAGATATTTTAGCTAGTATATACATGACTATGGGTGAAATTTCAATAGGAACATAAGAATATCCAGTACATTATGGCTAATTATGCCTGTACAACAATGTCCTTGATATTATCATTAAAGTTTGTTTATAAGGCGCCACAAGGTGTCCACAGCGCCATACAGAATTCATCAAATTACATATAGTATATATAGTATGGTGCTCCTAGTACACAAACACTTTTGTCAATGATTGGAATGATAGTGTGCAAGTTGGTGTCCAATATAGATATTTCTGAGCTGTTACTTAGTAAGGTCAGTCGATAGGTCAAATTGTTGCAGGTCAAACTGTCGACAATTGAAAAATATGTTAGCAATATATTAAGTTTATTACAGATTACAGATTATTTACAGTTATTACAAACTAATCTACTCCTCACTGTTAAACGTATGGGCAGTAGCATCCACAAGTTGTGACACTACTGTGCATGCCCCTATGGTCAGGAGCAGAATAAAAACCAAACAAAAAAACCATGATGGAGATACTGAGGGACTGGAGACACATGATTTGGGATACTTGGGGTCTGAAGGCACAGGATGGGAACAATGGGGGGCTGCAGACACCTGATGGGGGAGACTGGAAGGCTGGAGGCACATGATGGGGGCTACTGGAAAGCTGGAGACACCTGATGGGGGATAATGGGGGGCTGAAGAGACATGATGTAGCTAGAATGACATGAATAGAGAGTACTGGGGAGAATGGAGACACATAATGGGAATTATTTTTCGCGTCATTTTGACGGGCCTTTTACTAGTACAAGATAATACTTAACTGTCGACATCTTGACCTGACAACATTTTGACTGTAGAAATAATAGACCAGCTAAAGAAGCTGCGGCTTAGTTAATCATTTTGCTGCCACGCAATGACACGTGATTCATAACCACGTGTTCCCTTATGGAAAGTCTGTATAACTGCTGCAAGGGGTCCATATTGTCCTCATCTCTAGTGTCATCAATAGAGCAAACTTCCAAAAAGGTGGTATTTTCTGATTGCTAGGACAACCTGGACCCTTTGGAACACTTAGGTAGGCCAATAATCATTCATTAAAAAAAGCATAAAATAATAGTAATAATAATAATAATAATAAGTATTATTATTATTATTATTATTATTATTATTATTATTATTATATATTGTAGGTACTTTTCTAAGTAGATACTTAGAAATTCACAACACAGTAACAACAGGAACAATGTAATAGGTTGATGCTCTGTTGAAATGAGACCAGTGTTTTACTGGATGAAACATGTTTAAGATATCCCCCTTTATGTCTGACCCAGAGTGATACTATTACATAGCCTACAAACTGCACATGTCCAGAAAAGATATATACACAAATGCATTTATTCAGACCTTAACACACAAGGAACACACAAGGAAGCAGGACCGCCACCAGGGAGGACTTCTGGGACTTTCGTCTCTGACCTGGAGAGAGAGGCAGGTCAGGGCCCGCTGATACTAACCTTGGGGTAAATCCAGACCTACAGATTAGATACGTTAGAACGCATAGTGTATATACGCTAGCGTAATTTCTATGCACTCCCTTAGGCACTCCACTCCCTCGTTCGTACTTTGGCCATTTTACGCTGCCCAAACCCTACCTTACCTTTCCATAGCGTAAGTATGTAATGGATTTACGTACATGATGGCCTAACTTGGCCCATACTGTCCAATTTAAATGCACCCCCTCCGCCTACAAAGCGTAATTCCGGGTGTCGTATGGATGCCTCCGCCCCTTCATTCCTATTTACACTGATGGTACGCAAGTTAGGAGATATGTGGCGTAACATCTGCAGCACGCATGCGCAGTTAATACAAATAGCCGATTTGACTTCATGGGCTAGCATACTTAGCTCAGGATCTGGCCCCTTATCACTCCAGCAGTAGGCTTCGGCAGTATCATGCCACCGATACTTTCTGCTGGAGAGCTATAGCAGACTGCAAAACAGCGGGTCAGTGTTCAGGGACTGACTTCACTGCACATCGGCTGCTGTGAACCATAACTGCAAGTCCGCATTTTATAAATGGATTATGGGAGTTGTTTTATGTAGCAATACCATATTCTTTTTGAATTCATTATTTTGGAATCCCTTATTTCTGAATAAGTTGAAAATACATTTCTTAGATATTTTTTTTTAAATAAACAATTTACCAGAATGACAGGTATGTTTTTTTCTCATCTTTTCTATTTGTTCTCTTTGAATGAAACTAATTTTAGAAACTTTTAGAAGCTTTGAGTCTTTAACAAATGCTTCCAAAGGAGCAAAGCTGCAGAGAGAAAGTTCTGTAGCGGATTCTACACACCTCGTTATCTGCATTTCCCACACGTATAAGGCTGTGCTAACCTTAGCCAGCAGAGCAAAGCATTTTTTAAATACAAAAACTAAATTACTTACAGATGCCTCCTGTCATAACTTACTGTCATTGGGCCTGATCTGCGCATGCGCCGGGCAGTTATTGCCCGGCGTTGCTACGGCAACGCCCGATCGTGGATCGGGCGTCCGTAGCAGCGCCGTAGGGAACGTCCCCCAGCGTCCCCACGTTAGTGTAGGTGGGAGGAAGTTAAATGAGGGTTGGAGGGCGGGCTAGGCGGCCATACGCTCCTGTGCGAGCGTATGGCCCCTTCGTTACGCCGGCTGAAGTTAGGGTAGCCTTCAGCCGGCGTAAGGAAGGGGCCATACGCCCACACATGGGAAGTGTCGGGGTAAGTGAACGCCGATACGCTGTGCTTTAATAAGCACAGCGCATCGGCGTAGGTCTGGATCAGGCCCTGTGTGACTATACAATAGAACAAGAACACTAATCAGGTGCAGTCATGTAGGTATTATAGTAAAACCTCACCAAGTATAAATATATCTTCTCACTGCAAAATTAGCAATAGATGTTTCCTTTGTGTTACATATATAAACACGGGGGGAAACCAAAATAATCTAACAGGGGGAGTGTCGGGGTAAGTGAACGCCGATAAGCTGTGCTTTAGTAAGCACAGCGCATCGGCATAGGTCTGGATCAGGCCCATAGTCTCTATGGTCCGGATTCACAGTTACGTAGTTTTCATCTTACATACGTTGTTTTAAGAATTGAGCTACTACGCATGCCTAGTAGCTTATTTACGCTATCTACGTACTATTTCTGTATGTAGATAGCGTAAACACGGTTTTTAGAGCGCGCTTACGCAATCTACGTACATAAATCTTACGTAGATAGTGTAAATTAGCTACTACACATGCTTAGTAGCTCAATTCTTAAAACAACGTACGTAAGAGGAAAACTACGTAACTGTGAATCCGGACCCATGGTACTATCCTTTTTTTCCAGTTAAGGAGAATAATTTAGAATGTTCAACAATGTACAAACAATGTACATTTGAGAATTTAGGTTTGGCTGGCAGATATTTTCTAGTATACAGCACATTTGGATAAAATATAATTTTTTTTTAGCAAATAAAGCACAGGTATAAGGAAAGTATTAGCTAAAGGCAAACAAGAAGCAAAACACAAGATGTCACCTAGACAATGATGAGAAATCACTCAAGAGTGTTCTTCAAGTTAAAGTAAAGCGAAAGTAAGCATTTTTTTCTTTTAGTAAGGAAAAGACTCAAAATCAGCATAAAAGGGTAACTAAAGAAAGAAGAGCAACAAGAACAACAAAGATATTTAAGCCATAGATGCATGCAGGGGGTGGGGCTTAATGACCCAATTTATGCAAATAGCGCAATTAAGCCCCATCCTAAGTTTACTAATACTTACCCGTTTTTGCTTTAATAGGGATGGGGGCTTGATGGCTCGAATTGTATCATCAAGTCCCTCCCTGTCCCTAGCAATACTAGTATACCAGTGATGCCAGGCAGGGCGGCAGGATTTGAGGCTGTGGTTTTCATGAAACCACGAGCCTCAAGTCCCTTGCAGAAGATTTACAGGCTCTCTTGGGATACCGGAAAAACTGCCCGAATTTCGGAAGTCTCCCGGACATTCTGGGAGAGTCGACAACCCTGAGATACTAGCACTGTAATATCTGGAAATAAACTACGTAAAACACATGAAAAAAAAAACCTTATAGCAAAGTAATGGAATTAAAAGACTTGAGAAATTTCTGTACGTATGAGGGTCTGTTAGAAGACCCCTGTCACTCCCCTCTGACATGTGGAGGTATGGACACTTCAATGTCCATACCCTCTACCTTAAGTTTACTGCATGGAACTTCCTCCGTATGAAGGCAGATCCATGCAAAAATTCCTAATCCCTTTTGCCATATTTGCACGAAAAACCCCATCTCCGGTGCAGGGTTTTCCCATGCAGATGACAAACTCTGTTCCGTCGGACGGATCTCCATGAAGAGATCCACTTCGTGGCATCTAGCACATGCATACGCAGATGTTACAAGCAAAGGGATTTGCGTAAGAACCCTTGCTCTCTTAACTGTGAATATGGTCTACTATGCTTATAAAATATGAAGACATTTTCCATATGGTGCTTTAGACTTTCGTAATAAGCCAGAACTAAAGTTGGTATAATAACACTATATATTGTAGAGCTTAACTAAAGATCAAAAAGAAATAAAAAGAAATAAAAACACCCTTTGATATGGAAAGTGTCTCTTGGAGGAAGATAAAAAATCAAGTATCAGACTTTAAAGAAGGATTGGCTATAGTGAATGATTCATCAAGGTATTTTATTTGGAGGGTACAACAGAAAATGTTTTAATAATCACGATAATTTTGTGCTTTGAAAGCTTCTTGAAATAGGTAAAGTGCTCTCTGTTCTCTTATCTGCTCATTTTTTTTTATTTTGGCACGCATTACTTTAAAGACAATTCTTGCCTTGTTTTATGTTGTAGAAGTATTTTGTCTAATGCATGGCTTTCCACTTTAACTTCAAAGAAAGCAAAATAAAGTTGATTACTTGAGGTGACCTTTTATCAGAATGATTGTTATCACTCTAAGTACTAATAATTATGCTTCAAACAATGAATAATATACTGAATTACAGAACAATCATTTGCTTATATTTCTATGGACCACCCGTGTACTACATATATTAACCATACCCAACCACTTGAATCTAGGAAGGGGTATTGCTGTGTCATGATGGAGGGGTCGAACTGTCAGGTTCCTTCTTACCCCCCTGACCTACAAAGTCCTCGAAAGGACTTGGACTGGTACTCCTATTGAATTCTTTTCGGGACTTTGTTTTATTTATTATTCATTTTTTTAAGGAATTATTTTAATCTGCCTTTTTTTACTGTATGCCGCTTTTTTACATATGTTAGCGCTTTTTTCTTAACCTGAACTATTTTGATATTACACGTAGGAGAGACTGTTTGGACTTCCTTTTGGTTAAGATACTGCTGCTTTCTTTAGCGCTTTTTATATCCTGTATTATTAGTTACTGATGACTGCAGTCAAAGTGGAGTTCAACAGCCACTTAAACATTCAAATCATTCCACAAAGTAAAAATAAACAACAAAATATCAAAGTCGTCTCCAAAAAAAACCATAAAAAAAAAAAAAATAAATAAAAAAAAAATGCATCAACGATGTATCCTAAATCTTTTTTCGTAGATAAATGCTCTTATTCTAGGTCAGATAACTTTATATATATATATGTGTATGCATATGGAAAATGACTTCAGTCTAAATCACACATAAAAATGACTCTTCATTAAAAGTATTTTTCGGTGACTATTTCTATTATAGTTATAATTTTCATTGCAAAAAGAAAACTCATTATATGAGCATAATGAAGGATGTTTTCACTAAGTTAAAGAAACCAACACATTTTTCCAGGGCTAGAAAGTATTGTTTTCTTGTCTCTCAGAATTACATTTTCTAGTTTATTCTACAAACTCTTTTCAAAGGAATCAATCGAATGTGCATTAAAACTAACTATAAGATTAAACAACTGGTTTTATGGAAAATAGACGATTAAAAACCTGATTAAAAATAATGCTCGAAAAAGCAATTAGTTTAAGCAATTGGATCCTGATTGAAAATAACACTCCAAAATCAATTAGAAATGTGTAGGATATTCTGTATACAAGGGATATATTAGCATCAGAATCCAATCTTACAATAGGACAGGTCTAAAGCTGGCCATAGACTCGCGTGATTATTAGTCCCAGCAAGAGGTGCCAATAAATAGGACAATTTTCACCTAGGGAAAGGTCCCAATATTGGCACCACACACCTCTTCTGCTGGGACCAATAATCCATGCTGAAGTGGGAGGGGCTATTTAGATTTACAAGCAGCAGATTGGCTCTGCACTGATATCATAGGCTGGTGCCAGATATATTTTATGCATGCCATGTGATCTAACAATCGTGCCAGAGCATAACTGGTACAATAATGGACCATTTGTAAAGTTCATCCTGATCACTCACTACTTAATAATTGGATGATCAGGCCAATAATTGCTTTAGTGTATGCACAGCTTACATTTGCTTCAGACTCATACACCCTGCTGTGTTTAAATAAGAGACTTATTTATCACAATCTAACTTAGTAACACCCAAATGTGAATACAAAACTATGGCAAACCTAAATGTGTACAAGTTATTTTGATTACCACTATTCTAAATGAGACATAGAAATTAGGAGGAGAATTAGCAAATATAGAATTCCTGGGATAACATTGCTTTGCCAGGTGTATACCTAACCCTCATATTAGTATCAACCCTTCAAGTAACTTATAAAGAATATCTTTATTGAACATCTTTATTCAAGCTTTTCTAACTGCTTTTAGGGGATAACCTAATACAGAGATCATCCTACTGACCACTACACAAAAGAAGCAGTAGACTTTTGTTTAGATGGTTTACCAGAAATTGATTTTCATGCTTGGGTGGATACTAAAGTAAGTATATTAATTTCTTTCTTCTTTTCTAGATTTTCAGCCTTCTCAAGTATCCTGATTCATCTTCAGTAATGCTGATTCCACCCTATAATGTGCTCTCAGAGACTGTGAAACTTTTAGTTTCCTCAACTCTGAGGCTATGAATGATCTGATATAAATATAATAAAAAAAAGAAATATATACATTTCATATATACTGTATATATATATATATATATAGTCACACAAATGAGCGGCACTCTAAGACTTTAAACATTAGAAATTAATGCAAATCTACAACGGATCAGTCTAACGTACAGATTACTTCAATTAGAGACTACTTGGATACATCGGTTGAACACGGTGGCCCCACAGGATCTAAATGATCTTTTGAGTTTTTCATCTTTCATGTGTCTGTACTATGTTCCCTGTTTACTGTTCTCAGCAAATTATTGTCCTTTAATTTACCTGAACTCCCTGCATTTTTTCCCAGATCTATTATGTTTTGTGCCCTACATTTGCGATAAGTTCCCCAAAAATTTATTTGGGGAAGTTTCTATATTTCCTACTTCTTTTGTAGTTATTCTGCTGCAGTAAGCTTGTCTATATATATCATTGATTTATGTTGTATAGTTATTGTCCCTGAGGAAAGTTTTCATTAAATCTGAAACGTTGGACTGATCCGTTGCAGATTTGAATTTATTTCTAATGTTTAAAGTCTTGGAGTGTTGCTCATTTGTGTGACTATATTATACTCCGGAGCACCCCGCAGCTGAGAAGGCACCTGAGCACCTATACTCTCTATTTATTTCTGCATGCTTATAGTAATTACTTAAAACTGCATGGCAAGATTATTTTCACCTCTCAGCAGTAAAATTTGGCACAGTCCAGATATGCTGCCCTGTGGTGGTGTATTCTCCCAAAAAACTTAGTGTATGCTCTTTACAAAATTTCTAATTGTGTTGACAATGGAATCATGCAGAGAGCATATTACTGATCAGCATCTATAGCAAGGAAATATAACAAAAAAAACACGATTAAGCGTAAATTACACCGGTACAGGATTTTATCATTGTTTGGGTGCATAATGAAAAGCCTTCAGTTGCCAGGTATAAATTATATAAAGCATTTGCTTGAGTGAAAATATTTGCTGACAATTGTCTTGCTATATTGGTTATAAACCAGTATATATATTTAAAATAGGAGACTGAGAAAGGAAACAAAAAATGTTACAACTGTTTTGTTGGCATTGTCATACATTCCAGAAGCATGAAAATAGGTATATAATGTAATTAAGACAAATTGACAATGAAGCCAATTCCTTGCAAAAATTTAGATTCTACAATAATAATGTGCTGGATCCAGACTTAAATAAGTGCTTGAAATTAGTTACTCCTGGGCTAAACCATGCAAACAGTATTAGAGTTGATGTTTCCTATCCCAAGTCTAAATAACAGTGTGATAGTAAAGCTGGTCAATATCTGTGTGCAGTAAGCAATTCAAAGATATACCAGACTTAAGTAAGTGCTTGAAATTAGTTACTCTTGGGCTAAACCATGTTGATTGTGGGGGGTGTCATATTTGAGTTGAGAGATGATGTTTCCTATCCCAAGTCTAAATAACAGTGTAATAGTAAACATGGTTTAGCCCAGGAGTAACTAATTTCAAGCACTTACTTAAGTCTGGATCCAGCCCAATGTGACTGTTACTAATAACAATATTGTGTAAAATCTCAACAGTGCTACAGTGCTAGAGCATTGAAGTTCATTACATTATATACTGCCGCCAACCTAGGTATCCCCTACCTTCTCCTTCCTTATCCTCCATCACATGGCTCTTTATTCTCTCATAATCCTGAAACATTAATGGAATGGAACACATTAAAACGTAACTATCTGTGATCCTCTGCACCTTATTACTCCTTTAGGCCCGTATTCAGAGTACCGGACGTATAACATATACGTCCGGTGTTCAGCGATTTTTACTACTGCGCTTGCGTAGTCATTTTTTAACATAATCTACGTATCTTTTTCTTACGCAAATGCGGTTTTTCAGACTGGTACTCTGAATACAGGCCTTACTCATGCATAGATGACCAGAAAATTACAGTTGCAGTCATCTCTGGGGAGAAAGAGTGCTGAGGATGGTCAGCAAGATAGAGAGTCAGCTTTGTGAATCTTTGCTTCACTCCCTGAATCTTCCTTACAATACTACACCCTTAGGATACTCAGGGGGAAACGTTGTCAGAAGAAAGAGAAGTCATCACTGGTGCAGTCTTAAATACTGGAATGATGTGACATAGAAAAACATTGAATAGAACAGTTGTCAGAGCTGGTCTCTTTGTTATTCTTGTTCCTTGTTTTTTCAATTTGTTATTTATTAAACTTGATCAATACCTCTGTTACATCACGCTTAACAATGAGTGATCAACCACTAATCAATATTTAATTATTGCTTCCAGTCGATGTCCAAATGGAGCTTACAATATATATTTCTTACCGTGAAACACATATAGGCTGTGGGGAGGGGAGTCTTAGGGTTAAACTGCAGGGATGGAAGTCTTAGGGTTAGGCTGTGGGGAAGGGAGGGTTCGGTAATGGATGGGGAGAGTTAGAGTGAGGATTAGGGTAAGGGTTGGGGTTAAATTCATACTCTTCATTCCACAGCAATCTCTTCTGTCATCCGTGTATCGAATGCTTCTCCTCTGTAAGGCAGAAGCCATCGATTTCCCAGCCAGTTCGCAATTGGCTGGAAGAAAACGGCCAATTGTCCCATTACTTTTAGTCCCTTCAAAAGTGGAAGGCACATATAGAAACCGTTGTAATTCCTACACCGTTCACCTGATTTGGATGTAAATACCCTCAAATTAAAGCTGAAAGTCTGCAGTTAAGGCACATCTTGTTTGTTTCATTTCAAATCCATTGTGGTGGTGTATAGAGCCCAAAATATGAGAATTGTGTCAATGTCCCAATATTTATGCACCTGACTGTATATATTAAAACTTGGAAGAACTTTGAATATATTTTTTGCAATCAAGTCAGAGCTATTGTTTATATATTTTGTTTTAAAATATTATTTATTTATTATTTATTTATTTATTTAGAGCTCCCCTTAAATGCTGTATGTATTGCATTATGTTGACAGGTGATTGTATTTATACAGTATATAAGAGGTTTAGTTAACTCAATATACCTGACTATTACTATTGGTTAATAACCTGACAGTATTCATCAGGAGCATGTAAACCAAAACCATGGTGCAATCAATTATATTATCTGACTTGTCTATTACATCTTGTCATATCCCAGAGAAACTTAATAATTACATTTTATTTAAGCAAAGATTGGAACTTTTTAATATTGTGTTACATCACAATCATTTATAACAAATGTTGTCAAGAAAAATCTGGGAAATAAAATAAATAAGTCCACTGTAAAAAGTTGATCTGATTGGACAAAAGTGTTTGCTAAAGCAGTTAAATTATTGTAATGATGTGAGCTAATAGTGATTTACAGTGTTTTTTTTATCATATGTACATTTAGTTGCTCTATACAGTTCAGTGTAAAGCTGGTCATACACTAGAGCGACTATTGTTCTGATTACCCAATTATTGGGTGATCGGTCCGATTATTGTTCTAGTGTGTGGGCATGATGGATTTCCAAAATGCCCAATAATGGTCCAGAAACACTAGGGTTTGATAATGTTATTGTATGGCTCTCCAAACTATTATTGGCAGCAAGCTTCTGATATTGTGTAGTGTGTGGGCAAGCCCAATTATTGGTCCTGTTGCCGGTAATTGGTTACTTCCCGGTAATTATGGAGTTAGACAGATGGGGAAACTCTGGCCAGGTGGTGGGTTTAGTATTACAATGTACAATATAGGTGTGCAATTGTACTGTATACCAACCCAAAATTCTGATCCATGGCCATATTTAGTACATATTTGACCACCAGTTATGTATTGATCTGGGTGGACGCAGATGAGATACAGTCTCCGAAAAAAAAAAAATTGAAAGCTCATTTTCAGCTCCCTGTATTTCAAAAATATTACTGTTTCAAAAGTTTATTAAAGAATGTGTAAGCTGGTCATTTGGCAAGCTTACCCAGTCATTGATCCTGTGGGAGTATTAAGGTTAGGCTGCGAGGAGTGGAGTCTTAGAGTTAGGCTGCGGGGAAGGGAGTCTTTGAGTTAGGCTGCGGGGAGATGAGAGTTAGGGTTATGTAAGGGGAAGGTTAGGGTAAGGTTTAAAAGAAAGGTTAGGAAATACCATTCACCGCTGCCTCTTTTTCCTGGGAATGAGCGATTGCTTCTCCTCAGTGGGGCAGAAGCAATTGATTTATTTTGCCTGGGAGAAAATGTCCCTTTAAGATCATTGTGTAAAAATGGAGGTAGGGTTCTTAACAAGTAAGTGTCCAAAACTACTACAGAATGAGGGGAGTGATGGGTACGTGCACTTCCCAATTCCTTGCGTAATTTCACGCACACAACTGCAGGATATGGTCTATTTTTCTGGTTTAAGTGAGAACTAAAGGATCTTTGCAGGAGCCAATAAAATCCACGTCCTATTTTATGTCACTCAAGGTCACATTACCAGAATACAGATACAAATAATAGGCAGCACTATCCAGACATTATAAACACTCTCACTAGCCATAGACAGACTTTCAACAGCCAGGGCTTAATTAATACAGAAGTTTGGACCAGTTCAGTTTAAATGTCTTATAGCAGGGGTGGCCAAGCTCGGGCCTCGTGAGCTACCAACGGTTCATGTTTTCCAGGTCTCCTCAGAGGTGAGATAATCACTACCAACTGTAGATTTTTTTGAATATATCAGTCAGTAATGAACACACCTGTGCTCCAACAAGGATACCTGGAAGACATGGACCGTTGGTAGCTCACGAGGCCCGACCTTGGCCACCCATGTCTTATAGTATACAGTGACTACTGTATGTAAGACCACTCACTTGTGAACTCAACTCCTCTCTGTAGAAAGTATGTTTACTCTGAAGCCTGGATGAGACAGAATGTGCTCCAATGGCTTATCACAGATGCACAGTACAAAAATGTGCTATAATCTAATCGAAATTCACAGAAATTGAGGAAAATTCTAAAATCAGTATACTGTCCCTGTAATATTCACTCACTCATTGCACTGGAGCATTCCCCTGGCGAGACCATCTTGCAGACATTCAGAAATTTTACAAAGGTAGTATAATCCTTAGTCATAGAAATAATATATGACAGCAATTGGTCAATAAAGAGTCAATTATCAAATTAGAATGTACACATGGAAATAAGGGAAAAAAGATACGTGGCACTAAAAAGCACACGAGAAAACATGGCTCTTCCTAGTAGACATCCTTTTTAGTTGGAAGGAAAGCCGGTTACTTTCTCTGCAACGAAACTCTGATTTTCGAAAAAGGGACATCCGAAAGTTCATTTTCGGATGTCCCTTTTTTCTTTACTTAACGATTTATACTTTTTTTTTTATGAATGGGTGAGTATGCCGTTCAGCATACTTCACCCATTCACTTTCGCAATGCAGGATATCCCTCCGCCGAAGCTATCGCCAGACCTGGAACAGGTAAGTAAATTATCTCTGTGGGGTTAGGGTCAGGCTGCCAGGAAGGGAGGGTTAGGGATAGGCTAGTGAGAGGGGAGGGTTAGGGAAAGGACTGGGGGACTATTTTTTTTTACAACTTTTAGTACCACAGAGCTTTCGGTGCTCCATGGATCGATTGCAATGCCTCATCGAGACATATGCAATCAAAATCCCAGCCAGTTGGCAACTGGCTGGGAGGAATCTGTTTTTTTTGCAACTGGGACTTTCTATGCGGGGACTCACACCCAAGGAAAGAAATGAGGGCATACAGTATATAAGGTGTAAACCATACCTCCTATTTAGTTACTTTTTTTTATTAAAGTAGGGGTACCCAAGGTAAGCATAAGCATAAGTAAGATATAATATGATAGAAGAGAAGGAATGGCAGGAAGTCATACAGTGACAACTGACTACAATCTAAAGGATTGGTAAGCATTTTAAATACGAATAAAAGTTATGGGCCAGATCCTAAACTACGTATGCAAGTGATTTTACGCTAGCCGCTGACATAAAATAGCCCATTAGTATTTACTGCACATGCGCATGGCAGATGTTACGCCACGTAAGTACCAGACACGTATTAACAGCGTAACTACGAACGAAGGGACGTGACAGCCATACCACACCCTTAATTATGCTTCGGAGGCGGGGTGAAGCATTTAAATAATACAGTATGGGCGTGCTTAGGCACTTACGTACGTAAAGCCTTTACATACGTCAGTAGTTACACTTTGAAAAGCTAAGGTAGGGTTTGTCAAGCTTAAAACAGCCAAAGTATGTACAAGTGAGGGGAGTGCATATAAACTACGCTAGCGTAACTACGCTACACGATGAAACGTAACAAGCACTTAGGTCTGGATCTACCCCTATATAAACATGTGGCACTGATAAACTGCTGAGGGTAAAATTTTAATCCGCCTTAACAAGCCCAAAAATGGGTAATGCAGGGCACTAGTAGCCTGTACAGTTCATATTCTACAGCATAAGGTTACACCACTTTAGTTCCATCTTGCACCATTGCCAAGGTGATAAGTAAAGCACTAGTAAGCTGTTCTGGATCAGGAATATCCAAACAATTCCCCCCTTCCATAACCCTGCAGGTAGGGTCAATCAAACAAAGGAATATACTTTTTCTTGCTGTCCTGGTCATACTTATAATTACCCTATTCCTTCATTGTTACAGAATGTGTGTGGTTGAAACATCAGGGAGATGGGGGAGGTAAGACTCTAGGTGGAGTATATAAATAAATTGGGAGATTAGGGACAGTCCTTGCTGGTGTAATAGAAATAGAGATAGTAGCAACCATGGAAATGAAATACAATTCTGATGACCGTACGTGAAACTTCTACATTTTGATCAAATGCGAAAGGTGCTGATAACTCAGTGTAAGGTGTATGAAAGGATAGCTTTGCATGTGGCAGCCAATCCAATTTCATCTTTCATTTTTGTCCTTTCTTTTCTTTCGCTTTCCTCTATCCTCAAATAATTAGTGTACTTTATAAAAGCAAGAATCCTTAGTTTGAAATAGTTAAAGGACAAAAGCTATATTCACATTTAGGCGGTGTTGTATTATTAAAGATGTAATTCACTTCTGTTCTACTGTGCAGTTTATAACAGATATGACCTAAATTTTAAGGAAACTAGGACAAAATTCTTTATGTGTCAAATCAGTGAATCTCATGAACACAAATTGCTGTGCTGGCGTATTGCATTTAATTGTCTGTACTGAGCAATACCTGGGCGAATCTGGGGAAAATTTGATGATAAGAGGCATGACTAAAATTAAATGCAGTATAGCGAAATAAAAACACTATGTATAGGGATTTGTTTAATTAAATAGAAATGTTTTCAGTCTATATTTAAAACAGATTCTAGCTGTAACGCAATATCTATACAAAGAATACAATCCAGTATTAACCAAATGTAACAAGAAGTCAAAATATAGTCTATGGGCAGGATCCAGACTTAAGAAGGAGCTTGAAAATAAGAGAGGAAAGTTATTCCTGGGTTAAACCATGTTGATTTTAGGGGGAGTCAAGTTAATTGTATTCTTTCCATGCAGGGATTGCTTACTGCACACAGATACTGACTAGCTTTACTATCACACTGTTATTTAGACTTAAGATAGGAAACATCACCTCTCAACTCTAATACTGTTTGCAACAGATGAAATATTACTCCCCTGCAATCAACATGGTTTAGCCCAGGAGTAACTTTCCTCTCTTAATTTCAAGCTGCTTCTTAAGTCTGGATCCAGCCCTATGAGTGTACAGTAAAATGTAAACTATACTGTGACACCATTAGCACAATGCTAATGAATCCTTGAACCCAGAAGGATGGACTTATGGTTTTATGAGGTATGTGGTAGACTTTGTTTTTTTTGGACAAATCTGCTTTCATACAGTTACATAAATAGGAAATCGGTGTTATGCTGTATATGTGCCGATTAGCAGGAGAGGGTTGACCTCCTAGTTAAGATACTATCAGAACTGTTGACTGGTTCTAAAGCTGGGTAGTAAGTACACACTTATTTTATCCAATCTCCCAATGTTCTGTTGGTCTTACACTGGATAAATATGTATACTCACATAACCACTCAAAACATCTAATCTGCCTGGTCAGGTCATATATTTTTTAAACCTGCCTGAAAATCAGGTGACCCAGTCGCCAATCATGACCAATTAACAAGTTTGTATGAAATTATTCTTCTGAGTCTGACATCATGCAGCGCAGCCTTTTTGCGTGAGTGACAGGCGGTCTGGAAAAGATTGGAAGTGTGGGTATGAAGACATGATCCATTTAGCAGATGCAGGTTGGAGGTCTACTATAAAAGTGGACAAGTGTGTATCATGGATTGGATGTCATATCTGCAAACTTGGTCTTCTGTAGGTCTGTGTAAAAAGTCTGGTTTGAAGTGTGATCTGAAGAGGATTGGACAGCTTGAGTCCAGCCAAAAGGGTGTGGGTCCCTGTTGTAAATGGCCCTATTTCTATAGGGCCGTTCTCTCCCAGCCAATTCCGAGCTGGCTGGAAAAACGATTGCTTGTGCCTTGATGAGGCATAGCAATCGATTCCTGGAGCACCGAACACTGTGCTCCGAAAGGTAAGTAATGATTCTATTCACAACCCTCTCCCTAATCCTTACCCTAACCCCTCCCTTTCTATTACCCTAACCCACCCTTCCTTGCAGCTTGACCCTAGTCCCCCTTAGTCTTCCCCATAGCCTGACCCTAACGCCCTTATTCTAACCCTAACCCTCTTCTTCCATTGCCCTAACCTTCCCCAGAGTCTAACCCTAACCCCCCTTCCCCAAAACCTAAAAGTCCCCGGAGCGGTTACTCACCTCTCCAGTGTTCCAGCAGCGGCACTTCCGAAAATGAATGGGTGAGTATGCCGATCACATACTCACCCATTCATAAAAACGAAATCTAAAATAGCTGCCATTTTAATAAAGACAGCTGAAAAGGAACTTTTGGCTGCCTCTACTTTGCAATGACAGCCATCGGTGTGGAGAATGCCACCGCTGCCAGAAGCATTGGATACGTCTGTATATTGCACACATATCAACAGTTTATAATATGTCTGGTCACACTGACAACTTTTCTGAGCACTATCTCTAGGTTATATTACAACTGTTAGGTCTTTTTATACTTTGATACCTTTAACAAGAAAAATAGTCCATTTTATACCTTACAAAGCAAATATGTTATTGACTATAATTGGTGTGAATAGGTTTGAGAGCAATGTAGAGGAAATAGCCAGTTATTGATGTTCTTCATAGTATTTTGTACGGCCAAGTATCCAAATACCACAGCTACTTTTTAGGATCAATTTAAAGCACAAATGGGTTCTGAGATACAATTTTTATGTGTCTTTGTGTTGACTTAAATGATCTGTTCACTGCTACAATTTGCTCTGCGAAACAAGGTTCTTTTTGCACCTAATATGTCCCTGTCACCTCATCTTTTCAAGACATCTATTTGATGTGGCAAAAAGAAATGGGTTATGATTCATCAAAATCTGTCGCTCTTTCATATTGCTACCAACCTCATAACAAATCTAGCTTTTTATCTGGGCTAAATATATACATTTTAACCCCCAAAAAGTTAAATAAACGCTCTTTACTAAAAACAACTTTTCAGTTCACATTGAGCTAGTTATACCTTAGTCTTTATTGCAAATCTATGCATAACACAAATAAAACTACAATTTATAATACCCAACAAGGTGAAAATGCAAGGGGCTAACATTTAAATAAAAAGATTATTCTGACTTCTGACTAAGTCATTTACAACTAGAGACATTGGGGCGGATCCAGAACTACGTCCGTCTTCCATAGACGGACGTAATTCAATGAACAATAGCTACTGCGCATGCGTAGTAGCTATTGTATGTAATCTGCGTATCGTTTCGATATGTAGATTGCGTATATGCGGTCTAAAAGAAACGATACGCAGATTACGTACAATAGCTACTACGCATGCGCAGTAGCTATTGTTCATTGAATTACGTCCGTCTATGGAAGACGGACGTAGTTCTGGATCTTCCCCATTGGGCCTACTCACTGTTACGCCGGTTGAAGTCTACCTTAACTTCAGCCGGCGTAACAGTGGGTAATTACGTCGGGAATCTATTCGTAACCCCCTAACCCAGCCCTCCCTTCCTAATTTCCCTCCCTCCCCCGCCTACCTTCCGTAAATACAGTGTTGTTACGGTGCAGCACACCGCTTCGTCCGTAACTACGCTATTGTTACGGACGCCAGATCCACGGCAACCAGAGCAATGGATTACGCTGGGCAACGTCTGCCCGGCGCATGCGCAGAATGGCAAAAATGGCGTTCTTACAAATACGTCCGCCGTAAAAATCTTGTAATGCACTTCTTCTGCTTACTAAATTAGCTTTCTCTTGACAGTGTCCACCCTCTTTTTTTTTTACCTATGGGGCATTAGGCGAAAAGGAGGCAATGAATGGGTAAAAAGGTCCTAATCTTATCATTCATTTTAATTACCAGATGGAGACTCTTAGGGCAATATTCACCCTTAAGAGTGAGTTAGGTGCACTCCCTGCCTCCCACCCACCCTCATCGGCTAATCTAAATCCCTCCCCCTTCCACTTCTAACTAAACACTCCCCGAGGTGGCGCTTGCACGCTTCTTTCTACCTAAACTTTAAAGACCGCACGGAGGCAATCTACGTATCTAAGTCGCGCATGTGCAGTAGTTACATTCACAAAATAACACTTAAGAATTACGCTTACAATGCAGAATGTGGACATGGCGGCAAAGGAGGAGTTACTCGCTGCCACCATCTCCACATTCTGCACCTTACCTCTGAATTCAGGAACTTCCTGCCACATTCACAGCCACACCCATGATCTTGGATGTGGCAGGAACTTCCTGAATACAGGCAGGAGTAGAGGGCAACAGCAGGTTCCAATACAGGGAGCTTCCTGCCACCGCTAAAGGTAAGTGTAAGGGGACTCGGAAAGTTGAGGGGGAGGGGAGAGAGTACAATATTTGTTTCTTTTTTGTGTTTTTATGTTTTTTTAAGTTTATTCTGCTCCTCACTGTTGGGCATGCACAGTAGCATCCCAAAGTGTGGACACTACTGCGCATGCGTATAACGGTGTGGAGCAGAATGGCTTTTATATACAAAGATGATTTTTCTGGCATCAATTGATGTTTCCTGTGTCCTCCTTTCCTGACCACTCTCTCTTTCTTTGTTTATTCTTCTCTCTGCTTTCTTAGTTTATTTATTCATTTGGGGCCGTATTTAAACTTAATAACTTTCGCAAACACACATACGCGAAGTGTGTGTAATTTGGCATTCTTTAGTGATCTGTGCTTATGTGTGACAGATGTTACACATCGGATATCACTACATATGGAGTTGATTGCCGCACATGCACAACTCGCATGACAGGGCAACACTCCGTACGTGGCAGAATACGTAATGTAGGTGAGGGGAGACATTTAAATTGTATAGTATGGGCTGGATTAGGCACTTCTGCACGTACGTTAGCTTCATCCGCACTATGATACACATGAAGAAGTTAAGGTAGGGCTCAGGCATATGGAAGTCAACTAAATCCGTCCGTTAGAGGGGAGTGTCATGGGCGGTTGCAGTCCCCGCTTAGAAATTCTGATTTCCGAAATAGGGACATCCAAAAGATCCTTTTCGGATGTCCCTATTTTGAATACCGACCACTTTATAATTTTTTTCTTCAGAATGGGTGAGTATCGGCATACTTCACCTGTTCTCATTCAAAAACACAGTAGCCAGTGAGTAACTCCAGGGTGCGAGGAAGGGAGGGTTAGGGTTAGGCTGCAGGGGAGGGAGGGTCAGGGTCAGGCTTTGGGAGAGGGAGGGTTAGGGTCAGGCTGTGGTAGATGGAGGGTTAGGGTCAGGCTGCAGGAAAGGGAGAATTAGGGTCAGGCTGTGGGAGATGGTGGGTTTGGGTCAGGCTGCAGGGAAGGGAGGGTTGGGGTAAGGCTACAGGGAAGGGAAGGTTAGGGTTAGAGTAATGAGAGGGGAGCATTAGGATTAGAATTAGGGGAATGGTTGGGGTAGTTTTTTCTCTTACCTTTCGGAGCACGAAAAGTTTGGTGCTCCATGGATCGATTTTTATGCCTCATCGAGACATATGCAATCGAAATCCTAGCCAGTTTGAAACAGGCTGGTAGGAAACGGGGACCCACACCCTGTCATGGCAGTGTACTTTCCACATAAGTGTGGACATTTGCTATTCTGTGCGTTCTTAAAGCACACTTAAGTCTGAATAAGGTCCTTGGTGTTCATCTTTCATTGTTGTTTCAATGTGCTAGAAAAAAATGTAATGATTAGAATTCAATCTCAAAATATAGAGGGAGGTCTATGAAGACAGTTGCTTTGGAGTTTACAGAATAATAATTGACCTGATCCAGACTTAGTAGAGAAGCCTGAATGTACAGAGGGGTTCCACTAATAATTTCTGTTTGTGAGTGGTAAGCGCACTCCATCAGTCACATATGGAATTCTGGACACTTACATGTCTAGAACCCTACCTTATTTTCTCCACACATAAGGATAAACGCACGAACAAGACGTACAACATTCTGTACGATTTACATAAGAAGGCCCACCATGTGCATCATGTATGAACGGAGATCTGGCCCATCCCATATACAGAACTGCTGGACTACCAGAAACAACGGCCTGATCCAGATCTACACTGATGCGCTGTGCTTACTAAAGCACAGCATATCGGCGTTCACTTTCACCGACACTCCCCCTGTGCTACCCCTGGGCTACCCTAACTTCAGCCAGCGTAAGGAAGGGGCCATACGCTCGCACAGGAGCGTATGGCCT
>WWET01002294.1:241074-252504 GCA_011038615.1 Limnodynastes dumerilii
TAGGTCTGGATCAGGCCCCATATCCGTATTTCCTGCATTTCGATGCGTAGCCCAGGGTTCTGGGCATGGAGCTGATTTACCCATGTACCTTGTATAAATCAGTAGCCCTATAAGAGTAATTACTATAGCTATCCCCCATTCCCCGCTCTGCCAATATTAAACAAAGTTACCCCAGTGTTTACTCTTCATGGCCACACTCTTGCAATCCACTTGCTTCCCTTCATGCTCTGTATACAGCTTCCCTACCCTTCATCAGTCTTTACTGACTACGTTAACTGTTCTCCACTTTCTTCACATCAAGCAACAATAAAACAATGAGACAAAACACAGGGAACTCAGACCTCCAGGAACCTTATTAAAGCACCCAGCAGGTGTCCTCATAATCACGAAGCCCAGGAAACTATTGTCTTTACTGACTAATATAATTACAATCTTCAGTATGAAGAATGTACAGTATTACTGCTGTAGTGTAACTGTAATATATCCTTATTAATTTTGGTCATATTGGGAATAATGTCTCCAATAACTTACAATTATGGCTTAAATTAATGAAAAGGTTTGTGTCATAAAAAATTATGAGGTTAAAGGAAAATTTATTTTATACATGAACCTGAAACTACGAGTTGAAGTCTACGGTGAGTTTTAGATTTTATTCTACTAGTGATAAATGATATGAAACTTTGCAAAGCGCTTTCTTTATTGTGTCATATTGTATGCATCTTGTCCTAGATGGGGACACAGAAAATCACAGCAAGAACACATCCAAAGCACGCACCTCTTTTTTCCCATAATTCCCTACTGAATGCCCTAGATGGAAGGTAAATAAGTATGGCAAAGGAATTATAGTTTATTTCATGGTAGAATAAATTGTGCATTGCACGATGCAGTATAATTTAGCAGCTTTGGGCCGGATCCATAACTCCACCACCATGAAGCTCCGGAAGCAGCAGTGATGGATGGCTGTATTTAGAGATACATTTTTTAAAAGTACGCAATTATATGCACGCACGTAGCAAGGCAACACCCACCAACACCCACGACAATCCGCTCTCACGGTCGTGCAATCGAAGACTTACACCTCCATAGAACACTCTGATCTTTAAGTGTGTACTTATGTGCGTATATGTCCTCCTTCCATGCGATTCAGTATAACCACGCCCTTAAGCGTTCATTTAAATGCCTTCCCTGAACCCACTTTTATGTTAATTTTCAAGTACGTATTTCTATGCCGTCCATCCATACGTATGTCCTCAAGTGCAATATACACGTCTGTGCCTAAAGCATATTCAACGTAGCTTACGTAAATAAAGTTACTCCTTGCATGTGCAGTTAAAACATACCTAAAAATACGCACGCAACTACACATGAAAACGGATTTGTGAATACGGTCCGGAGTTCTGATGGGGGAAGGCCACTCTTCACAGACACACAGGACTTCCAATGGCAGTATCCTACCAGAACATTTATGCAATGGCTCCATGGAAAAAGGGGAAGAGGATCTTATGTAAGAGCTTATTCAAGCCCTTACTTTATTATTTATTTACCTCCCCCCTCAACAGCGCCACGTCCTGCCCCATCAGAAAGTCTTTCAGCATGGAAGCATGGATCCTAATGATTCAGCTCTGCGCTCAAAGCCTCATAGAAACGCATGTGCACTAATTTTCAGTCATTTTCCACTTGCATGGACTGGAAAATGAGCGTAAATCCCGAATGTGGATTCAGTCTTTCTGACATTTGAATTTGGAGTTTTGTGGGCTCTTATGACTGGAATTAGACATCTGGAAAGTGGGCATTTTTAGAGCAGTTGAATCAGAGAATAAACGCTTTTGCGATTTACCCATGGGAATTCTCCAAGCATTGTGAATTAAACAGGTGTGGGTTTCTGGTTAGAACAATTGCCGAGGAGAAGTAATTGATCCTCCGAAAAACGAAGATGTAGTGGTGAATGGTGAGTATCAATGTAACCCCAACCTTTATCCTAACCCTAACTCTCCCCTCCCTACAGACTACACCTTAAGACTCCCTTCCCCTCAGCCTAACCCAAAGACTTCCTTTCCACAGCCTAAGCCTAAGACTCCCTTCCCCTCCCCGCAGCCTAACACTCCACTTCCCGCAACCTAACCCTAAGTCTCCACTACCCTTTGGTTAACCGTAATACCCCCTATAGACTTTCCTGTAATACTCACCTATCCGGTCCAGGGGGGGTCTGTAGTGGCGGTTATTTTCAAATTAATGAATGGGAAAGTAAGCCAAAAAATTAATTTGGCACACTTACCCATTCATTAGTGAACGCTTCTAATTAGTAATATTTTCTAATAAGAGACAGACAAAAATAAGTTTTCAGCTGCCTGTATATCGAAAAATTGAAATTTTGTTCTGCAAACTGCATCCAGAATTAAACTTACATCAAATCAATCTAAAGATCCATTTTGCAAGACTTCCAGCAGCAGGACAGCTTGTGGTGACAAGTGGGAAGGGTTTGTTATTAAAATGGACTGTAAGGGCAGCCCTAGGTTTTGTAGGGCCCTAGGTTAAATAAAAAATGATATGGGGCCCCATCAAACAATGCATTATTAAACACAGGTTATCACTGTTTAATATTTTTATTTTGTTTGATTTTCTCTGTCATACAGACCTTACATGATAAATATTACACAGCAATTTGTTTTTTGTTTTTTTTATCATTTAAAAAATAATAATTTACAAGGAAAAACATTCATTTACATGTTTTAATTACTACTTAATTAAAAAAAATATTTTCTTTCCTTTGAGAAAGCAATTGGTGTGTGTATTATGGATTATGTAGGGTTTGTATAAGAGAGAAAAATACAGTGATAGTACTCATTCAATGAAGTTCGTAAGTTCATTAATTATACATTATCACTGATAGCTTTTTTTTTCCAAAAATATGTCCACATACTTATATAATCTTAAAGTCACAGCAGAGTTTCTCAATTTCAGAAAAAATACAGAGTAACAGCATGACCACAAAAAACATCTCACGTCCTAATTACAGTGGTACTGCACGAGTCTCTCATTCATAGTTCACCGCCTATACAATAGACTTTAAAGGCAAATGGGGAGTATCACTGGAGCATCTCCCGCATAAAGAGTAAGTCGATACCACATTGATTGCGAAAAGCAATTATGAAGTTGGGATTTAACAGTGTGAGATAAAGTATTAATAAAAGTTTTCCATGTTGTAAAAACATTTTCAGCTTGTGTTTCTTTATCAAGAGAGGGTTCCAGCCAATCCATGCGAAACATGAACATTCATTTTTCTTTAAGGGGGGAATACACGACTGGTTCCACATCCGCAGTATTGTCTTCTTAACTGCCGTACTAATTGCCAGTAACAGCTTATAGTTACCGCATGTATAATGTAGAGTTTTAGGAACTTTTCCCAAAATTGCCTATTCTCGGTTAAAAGGCACTGGATCAACCAAATTAGTTAGGGCATAATTCCGTACTCTCAACCAAAAGCACCGCACCAATGGACACCCCCATAAGCAATGGTACAAATCTGCACCCCTTTCTCCACACTGCGGACATGACTGCACAACAGATGAGCACATCAAGAGATAGCGACTTGGGGTAAGGTAAGTGCGGTGGTAAATATTTAGAAATAATTTCACATATTTACTAGCGGGAAAATGTTTGCAAGCATTGGTTAGCGATTTAAGAAGGGTGATTGCAGTTAAATGAGGAAAATGAGAGTGCCATTGAATTTGACCTGTATTAGTGGCCTCATAATCTAATTCATCCCGTAACTTACAACAATGAATGGTAATTGCTGAACGACGAGGAATAGCCTGTGACAGGAGTATATCAAAGCTATTGTGCCAATCTGCTTCAGACAAATGGCCAATAAATGTGTTAATATAGTGTTGAATCTGAAAGTAAGCAAAAGGGAAATCTCGAAGAATTGGGTACTTTTCCATTACTTGGGAGAAATTGAGTACCCTTCGATCTTGTGTATTAGTCAGGTTTTTAACCACTATTTTTCCACAGCGTAAAAGGATACGCCGCCCTACCCTCCTGAAACTCTGGATTTTTAAGTAGGGGCAAATGTAGGGAAGTGTGAGAGTTGAGATTTAGTTTATGTCTGAGAATATGCCACACCCTTCGTGTTCTCCACAACAGAGGGTTTTCTTTGAGGGCCATTATAACCTACTGGTCACGGAGATGTAAAAAAGCTACAAAGCTGACATTCCCCAAAAATTCTTGTTCCAATATGGAGTCCGTATAAACGTATGTGTTCTGTATCCAGTCCATGGCGGAGGAGGGAGGCATGGTTATATTAACTGTGATTTTTAACTACTTACTATTTGTCTCCTCGTTGTTCTAGCTCTTTACAATACCCCTGGTGGTCACTGCTGCGGTACTTCTGTATCTTTTAGAAGCAAAGAACATGCAGCATGATGTATATCATCATGCTGCATGCACTGAGCCTCTTTTATGCTCTTAGGGCCTGATCCAGACCTACACCAATAATACGCCCTTGTGCATAGCGTATTTATGCCAGCATACCTACGAAGCACTCCCTTAGGCACTCCCCTTGGTCGTCCATATTTATGCCGTCTTACGCCGACCAAACCCTTCCCTAACTTTTTTTAGCGTAACCGCGGGTGTCTGTAGCATGCATGTCTAGTTACGACGCTTAGCACGCCCATACTGTGCGATTTAAATACCTCTCCCCGCCAACGAAGCAACAACGAAGCGTAATTACGGGTGTCGTATGGCTGGCACGCATATGGCTGGCACATTCAGAGCTTCTGGTCGTAACATCTGCGCAGAACATGGAAAACAGCGTTTTTACGACTACGTCGAGCGTAAAAACAAAAGCAGGCGTAGGTCTGGATCAAGCTCTTAGGCTCTTTTCAATGCCTGATAATCGGTGGGAGATCCTGACTTCCCATCCGTCACCATTTTAAGTTGGGGTGGATTAGAAATATTAAGAAAGGGCCAAGCTATCTGATGGTAGTCGTTTCCGAAGCGATCGCACAGATACGTGGATAAAGTGATGGATCTGCTACTGGATTCCCTTTGTTGCTGCGTTCAGATCTCGCACAGTATGACTGAATCTTAGGATCTGGTCCTATGTCTCTATGCCACCTTTTATCATTTTATTGCATTTCTTAGAGTACTGCTATCAGAAAAACAGTGGACCGCAGGACGACTTACTGCTGTACTCCAAGCTCCAAGCACAATGGCAGCGATGATCCACCCTTACGATCCGAGGACCCTATGTTAGAATTTCCAAGCCATAGTCATATAAAGTAGGGGCGGCTTGTAAGTCTGAATACAGCAGAGGCCGCTTAGCACGCCTTGGATCCAATCCAGTATTGTTAGTAAATTTGTAGTAAATGAAAAAATAAACAAAAAAAACTTAAATATCTAAATCCATACTATTCTTCATCTCTTCCTTAGCTTTAGTATTATACCACACATGTTCAATATGAGCTTGCAGCTCTACTGTCCTATTTTCCATCATAGTTGAAAATATATTACTTAAATACCAAGCGCCTAAAGCCATATATTGCTTATGTCGCTTACAGCCTCCCAGGAAAATGTTTACTTTATATTTAGCTTAGAAATTTCAGAAAGAAACTGTAGAAAGAGAGAGCAAACAATAATTAACCTACGTATTTTCAGACCTGCATGTAATATATTAACTCAGCTCCAAAGAGTAGACACCAAATAACAGGGGCAGCCCTTACTGGTGACAAATAGACCCTAATAAATTCTGCTTGCTAGATCTATCACTTGGTAATGTAATAAAAAACTGTTACACCAAGAGGAAGAAGAAAGGTCACCCTGATTTATATATACTGGACTGTTAGTTTTTACTAGACTAAGCATTGTGTAAAACTTATTACAAGTGCATGGTGTGTTTAATGTCTTTAGTTTAAATGCTAAACATCTTATTTAGAAACTTTCTACAAGCTGAGACCAAAAATCCATAATCGTTCCAATTCTTTTCCCAAGAATTTATCACTTTTGTTAATGTTAACACCACTCTGCTAATAATAAAGAAGACAACATTTGTAATACACAGTGTGCCTGCAGAGATATATGGATGGGCTGATCCAAAAGATGAGAGTAACAGCAACAACAGCTGCAACTATGCCCCTTAGCAAAACATATTGAACCAAGGCTGTGAACTGTGCAATTAGAGTTGAAAGGTGGCATTAGTTTTAATTACAGTGTAAATGAAAGCTGTTCACTATTTGGCAAGGGTTAGATCCAGAATTAAAAAAAATGTGGACATTCCCCCACTCACGTAAAAATCGTCCTTATTTCACTACTCTGATGCGTTAGCTAAAGACTTTCAGTGCTGATCTGGATCCTCATGGTCCAGGCTTCTATGCTGGAAGCCTTTCCAGTGGCAAGGCGGAACAACCCGCCATGCATGAAGTGTTTCTGCATGGTGGGAGGGGGGTGCATGAAAATCGTACAGTAAGGGTTTGGTTAAGCGTTAATGTACCATTCTCAGTTACACATCGACCCCATTTTCCATGGGGGCCAATGCATAATATTTACGGTAAGGTCATGGGGGCACACCTTGCATTGAAATATTGGGCTGTATCCAGACTTAAGTAAGTGTTTGAAATTAGTTACTCCTGGGCTAAACCATGTTGATTTTAGGGGCAGTCAAGTTAATTGTGTTCTTTGCATGCAGGGATATATCTTTGAATTGCTTACTGCACACAGATACTGACCAGCATTACTATTACACTGTTATTTAGTCTTGGGATAGGAAACATCACCTCTCAACTCTAATACTGTTTGCAACAGATGAAATATGACTCCCCTGCAATCAACATGGTTTAGCCCAGGAGTAACTAATTTCAAGCCCTTACTAAAGTCTGGATCCAGCCCATAGTTAGTCCAGATGTAGATATGAAACCATTTCTGCTGTTACTCTCAAACTCTAGATAATGCGATAGAGAAACAATACATTAAAAAGAGGAATGGACAAAATAACTGACAAAAGATACAGTGCAAGTAAAGAGAAATGGAAAATACAGCAAGAGGAGGAGTACAAAGAGACGGAGGTAAGAAAACACTTGTATTCTTCTAGGATAACTCTTACTCTGAGCTCCGCTTCCCCAAACTTCTCTGACACCATCATTCTGTTTGGGGACAGCGGGGTTGAAAGATTCAACAAGTGGATAATAGCCTAGATACATTAGATACAAGCCTAAAGCTGGCCACACACTAGAGTGATTATTGGCGCTATAATTATTGTGTATCGGCCCAAAAATCGCTCTATCAATCACAGCAGCACCTCCCTCGTCCCCAAGATTGTTGCTTTCAGCCTTTGCAAAGTGTGGTGCCGATATCGGGACTATTCTTAGGGGAATATCATCCTGTATTTCGGCCATCGTTTGCTATGAGTGATAATTGATAAAGTGTGTGACCAGCTTTAAACATTTAATTTAGTATTTCGCAAGCACAAGCTCAAGCTCAATTCTCTCTTTCAATAGTCACATTAAACTGACAGACATATGAACACGGACTCTTACTCATTAGAACATATTTCATTCGGCAGTTATCCTGTTCCTAAAGACAAAGAAACAACTGATTTGCAGTTGAACATTCAACCGATTGAGCATAGAAGATGTCTCACCAAGCGCTGCACCAATTTATAGGTGTAATAATCTTGCCATACATCACTATGCTATACAACCAAAGCAGAGCGTAATTATTCACTGCTGCTATGGACATGACAATGAAGGATCTCTTTCAGTAGAGCTCCATGAAAATTTACACTTACTCAATTACACACATCACCAGAATAAAACCATTTGGAGGCTACTACAATGTTATTTCTTTCCATGGATTTATGAGTATTTTGGAGGAATATCATACTAAAGTGATTTTATATTGACCTTTATTTTTTCCTATTCCTAAAGACATCGAGGTCTTGATTCACACATAAGAAGCTGCTGCTTTTCAGGTTCGTGTATTTAGGAACGGTGCAACTACGCATGTGTAGTACCTTTATTTATGCAAGCTACCTAGGATTCAGGAATGAGGATGCATTACAAGTGGACTTCATGTCTGCAAATAGTGAGATAAGTAAGAAGGGGCATGCCAGTGCTCACTAAGAAGAAACTTAAGAAAAGTGGGTGGGGGGAGACATTTAAACGGGGCAGTCAGGGTACGGTTTTCTAAGTACATGCATACTTTTGGAACTTAAGAAGAGACCTACGAAGATAAGGTTGACTATGGCCTTCTTAAGTGGGTTAAGCAACCTGAGAACGAGGGCATCATGGAAGTTGCCTGGAAACTTAGTTGCGTATAATTGAGAATCCGTCCCTTATTATCTCTTTATTAAGTGCGATTCCGGTCTCTAAAGTGCAGTGGACTATATGACATCCTAAAAGCATTGTTTCCTTTATACCCCAAACATATCTGAAATCAGCTAACCACGGACCACATCCAGACCTCTGAGCGTTTACAGGACGGTTTACCGGGAAGATGGGAGAAGCTTCCCTGTCTCTCCTCTCTCTTTTGTGGACTTAAGGCAGCCTTAAGTGACCCATGCGGTTTAGCGGTCACCCACACTGTAAAATTTAAATTCTCCCCCCATTCACCTTACTAAGTTCCGTATGTCTGAAGATCCATAGCGGAACATATGGCATGCACATGGAAAACCAGATATTCACCCAACTTCCGCAATCAGTGTTTGGAAGTCAGGAGACTTTAATAAGTATGAATCCGGGCCCCACATCAACAATGTAGTGAGCAGAAATCTGCTATATGTTCAGACTGTGACATTTACCAACAACCATATTGGCAACTAAATTAATTCTCTACAACTAACTTGAAATATTAACAAAGGACCATTAAAAATACACCTTGAAATAAGAGTAATCATGACATAATTTACAATACTCATAAACACATACTGTATGAAGTTAGAAATAAAATAATCCATTATATATACTGTATAGACTTTTAGAAAACATTTTAAAAATAAGCATTTAAAAAATAAAAAACAACACTAACAACCAATACAGTTAAATATAAGTAAATGTAATGGTGTTTGTTCACAAAATTAAAAGTAATTTAAAAATAAAAAAAATACTTTCACAAAATTACAACAAATAATGGCACCTTTAAAACGTTAAAGTCTTGAACAAAATGTAAAATCTGCATAGGATAAAATAAACGAGCCTGTATTTGTTTCATTTAAAAACACATATCCATTGATTAAAAAGTGTGGACTGTACTAAGTAAGGGAAGACGCATGGCTTCAAGCAAACACTAAGGTTCTTCAACTTACGAGTGGTCGAAGGCTTCCTTAACCCCTCCTGTGCGTATGTTAGTTTACGTAATCCACTCCAGATTGTGAATCAGTCCTAACTCTGTTGGAGCGCCCATACTGTCCATTAGTAGCCCTTGTGCAGCTCATTTGCATTAAAAGTCTTGCCCCTCTAGCCACGCGTGCGGGACTCATTCCATGCTGATGTGTGCATGAGTCTTAATTCAAAGGTCTGTGTATGTTAATCAGTCGGCCATGCTTCCTTGCATATACTTGGGTTCTGGGCATGCACAGTTTAACTGATCATAAAGATACGCTCGTAGATTCTACACTTACTTAAGTGTGAATACGGTCGGTCCAAAGTGTCTAGAGTTTGTGTTATATTTTTTTTTGCTCCTGCTGTGATTGATTACTAAATATAAGTCTATTTGGAAGTGCCGGTTAATCTTTTCTCTCTAGCTAGCTTTTATATGGAAAGAGTTTGTAGTTTTTCCCTTTAATAACCAGGCAGCTCCATTAGGTTTACTCATTCCCAAGGTATCGTGTATAACATTTCCTTTAAAATAGCTCCATCCATCATGTGGATGGAAGGCATTCTCCATTCATTCAATAAAGTGGACCTTGTTGTCTCATCTGCTGCCAATAGCTGCTGTACATGTTCCAGAATAACAAGTGGCCCTCAAGGATTTATATTTTCATCAAGGATTCTACAGTATCTACTTTTTGAAAGAAGTAACTGAAACTTAGAAAAATAAAGCAGGTTGGCCCTGAGGCACATAGAAATCCTTGTGATCCAAAGACAAACTCAACGTTACCTGATCCAGAACTACGCTTCGAAGCGATTTTACGCGTGGCGGAGACGTAAATTCGCAGTTTAGAACGCACTGCGCATGCGCACCATAGAAAATACGCACATTCACGTAGCGTAATTGTGAACGTATGGGAAATTCACGTATGTGTCACGTAAATAATTACGTGTGGGCGTGCCAATTTTACATGAGACAACAATACGTTCGATTTACGTGAAGTAGGTGGAGGTTTGTATGTAAAGTGTACAGTATGGGCGTGCTAAGCGGCGTACGTTCACGTAGTCTATACGTCCGTAAGCGGACGTACGCTGTTACGTGAGAAAAAGTTAAGGTAGGGTTTGGGAAGCATATCTTGACAAAATACGTCCGTGCAAGGGGTGTGCCGAGGGGAGTGTAGCGAACTTACGTGCACGAAAATACGCTCCGCGAATAAACATACGGCACACGTAGTTCTGGATCTACCCCAATGTGCTGATTTAAGATACATCGTATTCCGGCACTGCAGCGGCGGGTAATTTTTTGACTATTCCAGAGAAGTTTACATGGACACTGCGAGTACTCAGAACTCGATTAATCCAATGGCAAATATTTTCCCCTAACCCTCAAATTCTATCAGCCTCACCTTAAACCTCTATGTATCACAGCCTAATCCTAACTCTCACCATTTATCAGCCTATCCTTAACCCTCCATGTCTCACAGCCTAACCCTAAATTTCCCTTTCTATGAGCCTAACCATAATCTTCCCCAGCCCGCCACAGTCAATTCCCATAACCCGTGGTAGCCTGCCGCAGCACAATTCACTATTGGGAGTGGGTACCTTAATAGGGCCATTTGCCATAAGTATCTGTTCCCAATAGGAATAGTTGTAATCTTTGATTAAGCTGTCAACTGTGCTGAAATTCAGCTCATTGGACCGGCAACTGCATCCCCACAAAGCAGCAAAGGTCAAGGCAGTCAACATAAGCATATTCACTGCACAATTGCAGGGTAGTTTACTGTAATGTATACTGTAAATGGAGGTTATAAATAGTGCTTAGCATTTCTTTCGCAATATAAATGCACTAAAACAATATAAAATAAAGTATTTAGTAACAAAAAAAAATTCAATTTTTTTATTACTGTATATATAAAATATTTAAAACCTGCACAGTGCTCCAGCAGAGATTTTGTATGTGGCTTGAAGTATGACATTCTAATGCAAACATCTGAAATAGATCTGGAGTAACCGTTCCCTGGACCTAAACATTACCTGGGACTGGTGCAATCGTTTTGATGTTATTTCCATCTACGTATTTTTATGTAATGTTTGTGCTGATGCTCCACATAGTGGATTTTTGCATTTTATA